>VDFB02320607.1:0-37945 GCA_007258455.2 Sequoia sempervirens | reverse complement strand
ACCCACACCAATTCAAGGTCTAGGGAAAATCCATTCACTAAACACATCAATCTAAAACCAATCAAATCAAGTCAACCCCCCGAGCACAAATCAAATAAAAAAATCTATCATACCAAATCCTCCAAACATGCCACTGATATCAAAACACCAAGTGACCTCAACCCAAATCTCTCAACCAATAATCACATAATCTACAACACCTCAAATATCCCAAAACCTATTCTCCCAAGGACTAAGCATATCAACCACACCATCCACCACACAACCCCTTGTCATCACTCAACAAACACCTCAATAAACACCTCAAAAACTACCCCAACAACCTCTCATCACATCATCTCACACCATCCCAAAAAATCCCCCACCTCCACCTCTAAATACAAATTTAGAAAATTAGTATAGTATCACATTACAAGCAGCACAGCAAGCTTACCGAAAGGCCTTGTAGTAATTTTAAAAACAACAAGATCAAGGACAAGCAAAATCACAAGCACAAGGTTTGCTACAATAGCAACATGTTGCACAACAAGCACAACAACAATAAAAATCCCAAGCACAAGCCCAAGCACAACAAGTGTAAGTGCAAGCCTGGTTACAACAACATGCTTATCAACAAGCCTTACAACAAAACACACAACAACAAGCATTGATAGTGCAACAACAACAACACAGCAACAAACCCAACAATAGGCAATATTGGATCAACAAAAATAACAACAACAAGCATTGTTGGCACAACAACAAAAATAGGAATACTAACAAGCATTGCTCACAAAACAAAACTTACATCAACCTTTCACAAACACACAACAAAATGCCTTGAACCTTAACACACAAGCTACCCCATCGTTCACCCAACAAACTATATCATCTCAAAACATTCCCATTCCACCACCGGATCCACAAACCAACCTTTCCACACAAGTCAAATTGCTCTCACAAAAAATATAGGACATACAATTGAGAAAATCAAAAAAATCATACACCCAACGTGATTTATGCCCCTATCCATTAGATAGGAACATTGCTATGGTTCCATTCCCCCAGGGTTTGAAATACCAAAATTTGATAAATATCGAGGGAAAGGAAATCCTAAGGATCACATCAGAGAATTCCACATACATTGTAAGGAAGTAGCATATGGAGATTCCTATATGATGTGACTCTTCCCCCAAAGTTTGGCTAGACCCACAATGTAATGGTTCTCTTGCTTGCTTCCCGAAATCAAGAAATCCCAAGAAGTCATGGACCTATTCATAGAAAATTACTCATTCAACCTTGACATGGATGTAAGCCTAGAGGAAATATTTGGTCTCAAACAAGCTAAAGGAGAGGCATTTGCAAAATTATTACAATGATGGAGATCTATAGCCAGCAAGAGCAAGTGGTCCATGCTGGAAGAACAATAAATTGGAACCATTATCTCTAACCTCAAAGGAGATTTTTCCTTCCATCTAAAAATGCAGTGCATCATGACATATGACCAACTAATCCCCAAGGCTCTCAACATTGAAAGAGCCCTCATAAGACAAGGGCGTACACCTACATATCAAGACAATAGACCATAAAAAATCTACAATGATAAACCTCACATGCGGGCTAAGAAAAAAATGTCACCAATGATGGTGTTGTTGATGCCAAAGTTGTTATCAGTACCCCAAGGAAGAATACACAACAGAAAACATACCCAAAAATAACACTCATCAGCCACAAATCAACACGTAACAACCCATCTATCAAAACACACAACAAAAAAACTCATCACAACAACACTCAAATAATCATATAGTAAACAATGTGAACACTCAAGGAGGACCACCCCGAAGGAACATATATTCACTAAAATGAAAGTATACACCATTAGGGGAACCCATTGAATCCATCATGCAATAACTAGTGCAAGCAAACCTCATCACACTCCCTGCCTATGAAAATTACCAAGAACCTCAAGTTAAACCACCCTGGTATTGTTAACTCTTTAAATCTGCACCCTGCTAAGTTGCAGAACTTAGCAATTTGGAGCAACATGGGAACACTCCTAGGTTGTGGGTAACCTAAACTTGGAGTGGACCTCTAGATAAGGCTAGATAAAAAATGGTGTCACCTAATCTATTTCTTGATGGGAAAGGGGAGAAAGAAACATGAAAATAAAACTAAACCCCTATGGTGATGCACCTAAATGATCCAAAGCATAATACTATTGCTTTTGCACACAAGAATGATCAAAAACTTAAATAGTGGCTTACACAACTCAAAAAATCATATGTCTTTGCATCAGTGCTTCATAACTAGGCTAAAAATGTCAAGGACAACATCTAGAAGGAAGTAAAAAATAGCTTCACAACATAGAATCTCTCCTAAACTAACTCACCACAGGTTATGAACTGCAATAGCCCATATTAACTGCATAAAGGAAAATAAAATAGGGGAAAATCAAAGGGAAAATAGTTCCACCATAAGATTTAATCAACCATTTTAAATTCTTTCACAATAAAACAAAAAATGAGAAGGTAAAATAAATTAACTTATTGGTCAAAAGGTGTTACTGTAGAATCCAAATCCTAGACCTGCACAAATATAGAAAACAAACATAATATTAAATCCAAATGCAAGTAAGAACTAATATTCCCCATGAAATTCATCTATAATGCTCAAATAGGAATGAAATTGAAGAAAAAATCAAAGAAAGTAATTGAAATCCTATTTAAACGTGCAAATTCTCAATCCCTTGGGGGAATTGGTGCCAATTTGATGTGGAAATTGGCCCTTTCCCAACTCCTATGCAAGCTTGATGAAGATTTGTTGATGATTGAAGCTCCTTGATGAAATTTTGGCATAGCCTTGCTATGAAACCATGAAAATGATGAACACTTAATATGAAATGGATAAAATTATCTCTCAATGTGAAGAGAGTAACTTTGCTCTGAGTTGTGGATCCAAAATACAAAGGGAAGCCTTCTATTTATAGAAAGACAAAATGGAGGAATGAGAAAAATGGAGCAATGTGGCATCATTCAACATTCAATGGGAAAGTGCCACTTGTCAAGATGTGAATGGAGGAAGCTTGAGCACATTTTGATGAATGTGCACAATAAATGATATTAGGTGGAATTTCAAATTTGAAAGTTGGCTTGTGGAGGGAGAAAAGAATGAATTAAATGCCACTTGGCTCAATGCACAAGGACATGTAAGAGGAGTTAAATGCTTTGTTGGAAGGACACATCCCTTTTGGAGGGATTTTCAAACTTGGAGGAATATTCCCCGAAAGATGCCATGTTGAGAGAAAATAGGGATTTAATAAATCAATTAAATGTATTTTCATGTGCAAGTGGAAAAATATAGAGGATTTAGGTGATTAGGATTAAATTAATGAGGGATTAGCTAATTTGACCATTTGATTTAGATTTTTGGATTGAAATAAATCAAAATGAGAGGAAAATGATTTAGAATTAATTAAATAAAGATTTTAATTTATTTAATTAATGAAGATGGTGTTAGATTAAATCAAATAAAAATTAATTTGTTTAATTTAATGGAATGACTTTAGAGATTAATTAAATAAAATGAATTATTTAATTAAAAGAGGGACTATAGGATTAATTAAATAAAAAATGATTTATTTAATTAATAGGAGATGATGACTTGATCAAATAAAATTGATTTATTTAATTAAGAGATGAAATGTGATGAATTTAATAAAATAGAGATTATTTAATTAAATGATTAGTAGAGAGATGATTCAGGATGAACTGATGTTAGTAAAATCAGGATCAGATGTGATTGGTATATTTTCCATGTCTATAGTTACAACTTCTATACATGCTTGTAAATGAGTCCAAATGCTATCTCCTACTAAAAGAGCTCCAAAGCTAAGCTACAATGCATGCTAGAAAAAGAAAAAAATTACTTCAAAAAATCTGTTTGAAGTTACTTATGCAAAATTGAAACACTATCCCACACATTTCCTAGAAAATTCTGGTCAGATGTAGCCCATACACCAGTCTATTGATATTAAATGAAGACATCTTTGATACCTGATGAGTTGTATAAGAATCGTTCTCCATAATTAACAAGTTGTCTTTACTATTTCATGCCACCTATTATTTGTGAATACTCATTGTATCAATAGCAAGATGATTACCAATGCATGTTAGTTACTCATTTGCATCAATATACTTTCCTTTCTCATGCATTGCTCTTCGGGACAACATATTGACATGGTGGATTTCATCATACATTTCACTCACCACCTATAGCTGCTCCATGTAGTTCATGACAACTCCTTATATGTCTTGGTAGCTCCTATACTATGTGATTATCCATAATTAAACTTGATGCATCTGTGCTTTAGTCTTCATATTTCTCCTGTCAATGGCATAAAATTCTACACCATTTGATTTATGTTCCATGTCTGGTTTATTGGGTTCCATGTGCCAATTTTGTTGTGTATTTTAACCATCATCACATAAATCATTTGTTTCTTGGGAAGAGACAAACTATTTTCATCTTTGAATGATTGTTTACCTTGTTCTTGTTTCCTTCTTTATTGACTCTTAAAAATGATGACAATGAAATTACAACTCATATCACTGTTTAACTTGACTTTGGATCCACTTAAGAATATTGAAAGACATCTAGTAAAGTAAGATTTCCAAGAAGCAATGACTGCCCCTTTGATCAGCATGATGGAAGCCTACTATTTGGTTCATTGTGAAAAGATGAAGAATAATCTTTCTTGATAATTCACATGGTTTTGTTGCATCTTTTGAATCTGATAATGAAAGTTGATCAACTGGTATGATTCCATATTGATTTAATGCATCAAAAATAGGTTTATCATTAATTTGATCAAGTTTCTCAATTTCCTATCCTTCCTAAAACATAAGAGGGAAGCATGTTGGGATCAACCCTCATGGGAGCCACATTTTACTCCACATGTTGTAACCAGATGAAATAAAACAATAACAAAGATCTTTCCTATATCTACACAAGGAGCAAACATATTAGATAAAACATAGCATATGATAGATGTGTTTGATAACTCTCATGTTTTCATAGACATCTATGATATGCTAGCTATTTTAATGTTTATAAGGATCGGATTATATGTTTATGGATGTTTTCATATGTAAAAATTGGTGATCCTTTATTTATCTAACGAAACTTATTCTCACAAATGCAAGAAACCTTGGAGTGGTAGGGGAAAAAAACAACTAGAGGCTAGATGGGTAGGAAGACTGAAGCTAATGGAAGGAAACTCAATTGAGATTTTTCATTCAGGAAATGACGAGTCGCCCTTCTTTACATATGCATTTCCTTTTATCTATAAATGTATAGTTTTTTCTTTATATGCATTAAAATAGTCAATCCCTCAGCTTGTGGGGAACACTATACACTTATGATCATCAATAAAGACTACATTTGCAATAAATGTTGACTCTCTTTTCTATTGTATGCAATTGCATAACTGTAATAATGCAATCTTTTGATAATATATTTTATGCACATGGATGAAACTTAGAAGAAACTAATGTACCCTTTTTTTCCACTTAAATGTAAACACAATCATAACTCTACCTAATTTAGCTAGAAGCAAAATTAGGTAACAGGTATAACAATAAGAACCTTTGTGATTTTCACAAGATCAAGGGACACACAACAACTAGCTACATGAGGCTAAAATATCTTATCTAGAACCACATCAACGAAAAGACCATAACCATTGACCAACCATCAAGAAACCAAGATCTCAAGATATACACAAATTTAATGATAGATCACAACAAAGGCAGAGGGAAGAATTCCACCAATGTAAACCATGTCTATGACCATGTTTTAGTGTCATTGGATGAGTTTTTAATAGTCGTCAACATCAAAGGGTCCAAAGTAGAGTGTGGAGTCACCACACATACCGGCAAGATCTTTATCCTAGGACCATCACCACCACTAAGAGCACCACCAACCAATCTAAAATCTAACCCAAGTAGCTATAATGTCTTGGAACAATTGAAAAAGACCCCCACCCAAATCTCCATCATGGAGTTTCTTAAAATATTACCTGCATCCTCCGTTCCCATAGATATTGATGCAGATCAATTTCAAGCTATGGTCAGACACATCACTACACCACATCTCCTTATATTTTTTGAGCATGACCTCCTGACATAATCATCACATAACCGAGTGCTCCATCTTGAGGTCTTGTTCCATAAGAACAAAGTCAAGAGAGTCTTGGTGGATGGGGGTGCAGGTTTAAATATTTGTACCTTGCAGCTAGTCAAAAATCTAGGCTTTTCTGAGGGTGTTATTGAAAAAGGGAAAGCTATCACCATTAGAGCTTATGGTGATAAAGAATGGGTGTCCCAAGGAACCATCCAACTCCCCATCCAAGTGGGGCCAACCATCATGGAAACCACCTTCCAGGTCCTTGACCTTGAGCTTCCATATAATATTCTCTTAGGGAATCCATGGATCCATGGGATGCAAACCATCACATCTACTTTTCACCAATGTGTAAAATTTCCATATCAAAATCAAGAAGTTATGATCCATGGTGACCTTGAACACTTCTATTAATGCAAGAATTTGGAAGCCAAATATTACAAAATCCCCCAAGTTCCTAAAAATGACAAGGGACCCACATCGTCTTATGTTGACCCATCCACTTTAGCCTCCACTTTTGAGACAAAGACACCCATCATTTAGAACATGGCAATTATCAAATCTGTAATAAAATACAATGGATGTGGGGACTATAACTTGTAGAAAGGTGCATATGTGGTAGGAGAGTCACCTCAATCTCCTAAATCTCATGGAAGACCAAAAAATAGCAAAGGCGCATCCCAAACATCCACAACATCTCCTACCACCTTCAAAAATTGGGGGGATTTGAGCAAAGAAGTTATGGACAAAGAAGATGTCTCTGGTCTCCTATATCAAGATAACTGACCTGCAACCATCCTCCCGATGAACGAGGACAACAAGGGTCTATAGTTAATGTTTGGTTGGGGCTACAAAAAAATATGAAAAGCTTGAGAAAAATGACAATGACCTATTAGAACCTATAATTCTTGAGAAGTGCCCTAAGAATATTAGCCTTGGATGTACCCCTATACAAATAACCATACTTGCAAAAGGTTCTTCTGTTAAAATGGTCAAAGCTTCCTCTTCGATCCTTGTCTCACTTAGTAGTCCCTTCAAAGATCCTATCTCTAACCTACCTATGCTATTTGAGGATTCCTTTATTTTCATGATCACCACCATGTCATTTGAGTAAAGTAACCAAGTCACCGAACTAAAGCTTGTTTACCCCCAACTCATCGACTATGACCAAGGAGGACCATTGGTCTTAGTTACATTCGAAAAGAATGACGCTCTCTTGGAATTCATGGGACTAAGGGATAATGCGCCGTATGGAGATCACAAAATAGGGTTCGACACAGAGTTGGATACACATGCGTACTATGGGGAAACAATTGAGTCTCTTAGTGAAAAAATTGAAAATCTAAGAGTAACATCTTGATCCTTAAGTGAAAACCACATTGTGGCACTTTCTGATCCTAAAAAATTAAAAACAAAGGACATATCCAATGGTGAAAACCTCTCTGAGGCACCAAAGACAAGGAATTCAATCTTCCCCTTAGTGCCATCCATCAAGAGAAATCATCAATCCTAGCAGAAAAGTGCAACCTAATGAACTTAGGAACCAAAGAGGCCCCACACATCAATTTCTACACTGAGTCACTTTTGATTGAAGAGCAAGGAAATCTAGCAGCATTTCTACAGGACAAGAAAAAAAAATTTGCATGGTCATATATAGAGATGCTAGGCCTCAATCTTGAGGTGGTCATTCATCGTCTAGCAGTCTATCCTGGAGCAAAATGAGTAAGACATAAACTGAGAAAGATGCATCTATAGATCACCCTACTCGTCAAATTTGAGCTACAAAAATCCTTGATGCTGAATTCATCTGACCCATCAATTATCCAAAATGGGTTTCCAACCTTGTACGTATTTCTAAGTCCACTGGGGGCATATGAATCTGCACCAACTTCAGAGACCTAAATAAAGCATGTCCTAAGGATGATTTCCCCCTCCCCAACATAGATATGATTGTAGATATGACAACAGGGCATGAAATGCTATCATTAATGGATGAATTTTCAGGATACAACTAGATTATGATTGCAAAGGATGACCAACATAAAATAACCTTCACTTATCCATGGGGCACCTACTATTGGAATATGACACCATTCGGGCTAAAGAACACTGGATCTACATATCAAAGGGCTATGACCTTGATCTTTCATGACATCATCCAAAAGATTGTGGAAGACTATGTGGATGATATCCCCGCCAAATAAAAGAAATTCCAAGACCATATAGCAACACTAAGCCTAATCTTCGATAAATTGGAAGAATATAAGGTATGACTCAATCCCAATAAATGTGTCTTTGGCATAAATTCAGGAAAGCTCTTGGGATATATTTTATCAATGAGAGGAATCAAAATAGATCCAACAAAAGTCAAGGAAATCTTAGACATGGAGGCTCCATGAACACTGAAATAGCTAAGAGGCTTGCAAGGAAGGTTACAATCCATTCGGCAATTCATAGCACAACTCACAAATAAAACTATCCCTTATTCCCATTTGCTTCACAAGGGGGTAGCCTACAAGTGGGATGAGAAATGCGATCAAGAATTTAATCAAATCAAAGAATACTTGCTAACACTACCATTCCTCATGCTGCCAATCTAGAACAAACCACTAATACTTTACATTTCAGCTACGATGGCAGCTCTTGGTGCTCTTATGGATTAGCATGATGAAACAAGGAAAGAGAGAGCTATCTACTACATCAATAGAACCTTGGTGGGACATGAGCTCAACTACACTTTCATTGAGAAGGATTTCCTTGCAGTTGTGTTTGCATCGTAAAAATTTAGGAACTATATGTTGGCCCACTTGATTAAACTCATCGCTAAGATTTATCCCCTCAAGTATCTCTTATCTAAAGCAACACTCACAGGATGGATTCCTAAG
This sequence comes from Sequoia sempervirens, assembly GCA_007258455.2. NCBI lineage: Eukaryota > Viridiplantae > Streptophyta > Pinopsida > Cupressales > Cupressaceae > Sequoia > Sequoia sempervirens. Next base: position 28,898 of record VDFB02320607.1, on the reverse strand, counting down.
TGGGTCATGATTTTGACAGAGTATGAAATTGAATATGTGGAATGAAAAGCCATCAAACAACAAGTGATTATGGATCAATTGGCTAAAGCACCTATGTATGCTGAGAACCCACTGATATCAGAGTTCCTAGACGAGTCAATCTTCCTCCTAAATGTTGCGGACCATTGGAAAGTATACTTTGATGGATCATATGCACAACATGGGTTAGAAGCATAAATCCCTACCATCACCCCACAAGGGGATTGTATCCAAAAATCATATAGATTGTCCTTCCCTTGCACCAATGCCATTGCAGAATATGAAGCTCTTGTCATAGGACTTTGAATAGTGTTACAATGGCAGATCATGGCATTGAAGGTCTATGGGGATTCATAACTAGTTATCAATCAACGATGAATACCAAACCAAGGATAAAAATATCACCCCATACAAAAGGCTAGTAGAAGATCTCAAATAATTCTTCATCGACATAACATTTGAGTAGATACCGAGGGTAAATAATAGAACAGTGGATGCTATTTCCATGATTGGATATTTTCTAGATATCCCAAGGAATGCCCATAAATAGGAATTTCTTGTAGAGCAGCTTCTTGTACTAGCTTTTGAGGTACCAAAATCTAAATTTGTGTGTGAAATCGCTAGTCTCGGTGATCCCCGGTGTGATATCAAAATGTTTAACCTATTCCAAGCCATTAAAATGCAATGGAAAACATAATGAAACACCTCAAGATTAGCTTAAGGAATTTGAAAATGTAAAGAGGAAAATGTTAAATGATGACAATGGATATACCTTCCTTCTTGTAGCTGAAACTCCTTGGTTGGCCCTTGATTTGGATTGATTTGTATGCTCCTTGATGGCTCTTGATGTGGCTAAATGGAGGATTTGACTATGTGCTTGGATACAAATGAAAATGGGTGAAATAGATGGCTAAATGAGTGCACAAAATGGCAAGATTAAAAATGGCTAAAGCTCCCAAAATTCCTTTTAGAGGATGGGGGTAGAGGAAAAATTGGAATTCTCTGTAGAATTCAATGGTTGAGATTATCCAAATAAAAGTCAAGACAAGGGCTAAGGCTGAGGGGACTCACAGCCCTCACATTTGACACATGTGGAATGTGAAGTGGGATAAAAGTGTAGGATGATGTGTAGGTGATGTGGAAGGAGGTGCTACATAAATTTTAGTACTTTGATGTGACCTTCACCCATCACAAGGGGAAAGCTTGGGAGAATAAAGGAATTAAAAATTACAATGATTGAAGAATTCCAGTGGATAAGACAAGGTTCCCGCGCGGAAATTTGTCACACGACTCTGGATGACGTCAAAGACCCCAGAAGACGCGTGGCGCGGGATTCTATCAAAATGTGAATTCAAAAATTCATGAGGAAGAGAGGAGCCTAGGTGAATGTAAAAGGGAATTTAAACTTTGGGGATGGAGCTGGACTACAGTACCAATTAGTAATTAGAGGACAATTAGGGGTTAATGAGGATCCCAAGGGGAGGATGTGACATCCCAATCAAGGATTAGGCATGCAATATCCCAATGGTACAGACAAGAGATGGACAGATTGCATGAAAAATGACATGAGGAATTGGCAAATGTAATATTTAATAATTCATTTGATAAAAGGGATTAAGCGTAAGGCATTTCAATTATTAATTAAATACCTTTAGGATCAATGCACTAAGGATACACCAAATAATAAAATAATACCCTAATTAACCCGAGCAAGAGATGCTTTGGGGATGAAAAGGGTTGGATACCATGTCCAAATTTGGATGTTCACACCCTGCACCATGGTATATTCATTTACTTAAAAATTGGAGTTCTCCTTGTTGACATTACCCTGAATCTCAAGAAAAAATTCATTAAAATGTCATCTCACTTCGTCATCTTAGGTGACACCCTTTACCGTAGGAGTATCAAAGGGACCCTATTATGATGCCTTAAACCCGAGGAAGCTTTTACTACATTAACAAAGGTACATGATGGAATTTGTGGTTCACACTCTAGTGGTATGACCTTGACCAAGAAACTATTGAGGATGGGGTACTACTGGCCTACTACGAAGAAAGAAGCTCATGACTATGTCAGGAAATGTATGCAATTCCAACAAAATGGGTGCCTCATCCATGCACCAACTTAGGAGCTCCAACCAATCATAACACCTTGGCCCTTTTCATAGTGGGGGCTCAATCTCATATGGAAACTAACACCTATCTCATCCAATGGACACAAGTTCATCATTACTGCCATATAGTACTTTACAAAGTGGGTAGAAGCCATCCCTATGATCTACATCATAGGAAAGAAAATCTCTAAATTCATCCTGAATTACCTCATCTACCACTATGGTGTTCCCCAAGCCCTTATCTCAGATAATGGGACACCTTTCAAAAATGAATATGTCCATGAGCTATTTCAAAGATTTAACATCAAACATTAGTTCTCTACCCCTTACTACCCCCAGAAAAATGGTCAAGCTAAGGCCACAAATAAAATGATTCTAAAGATCCTAAAGAAAATGGTCAATGAAGTTGGCCGTGATTGACATCTATAGTTAAACCCTTCCCTATGGGCCTACCAAACCAATAGCTGCACACATATAGGTGCAACCCCTTTCTCCTTGGTCTATGGATTAGAATCCATCCTATCTATTGAGGTCAAGCCCCCATCCCTGAGAATATCCTTACAGAACCTTATTACTGATGAAGAATATGGGGTATCACGATTGAATGAGCTGGAGCTATTGGATGAATATTGCTTAGATGCTTTGAATCACCTACAAGTTTATCAAAACCATCTAAAGAGGAGCTATAACAAAAAGATCAAAAGTTGGCAATTTCAAGTCAGAGAGCTCGTGTTGAAAGAAAATTAGAAGAATGTTCCAAAACTAGAAACCAAAGGCAAGTTTGAACCCAATTGGTCAAGACCCTTTATCATCACTAAAAGTTACAAATCAAGAGCATATCAACTATCCACACCCAAAGGTGAGCCTCTATAGGAGCCAATCAATAGCGCCCATCTCAAATAAGTTTATGCCTAAGCTTGCAAGGTATAAATCCAAAAATACAAAAAAAAATAAAAATATCAAAATCCAAAAAAAATCAGAAAAAGGATTGTAAACAGTAAAGAAAAAAATCCTCCTCTAGTGAAAACCACTTCAGTGGCGCTTTGGGAAAGTACCTTGGTGAAAACCTAGCAATCAAGCACCTTGTGTAAATAAGTACTTTCCATCCACCATGGACTCTTTGGCTTGTTCTGCATCACCTTCCATCTCATTCACCCATTGCATTTCCATCATTCTTTCCATCACCTACCCGTGTTCGCATCATAGATTGACCCTACATCGGTATCATGTTCCCCCTTTTTAGTACTACTTGGCACATTCCTCAGATCAGTTTGTCCTGCCTATATCGAGGTAGTTTATCGCATCACACTAGGGGAATTCCCTATACTTGCATTAGGTTAGATTCATGTATCTTGAAATCCTTAAAACATCAGACAATCCAAAAACATTCATAAAATCAGAAAATCAGAAAACATCCAAAAAATGTCAAAAATAACAAAAATAGGTCAAAAATAGAAAAGGTAAAAAACATAGTCATCATGTCGAACTACGAGGCTTCTAAATTTATAACATAGGCAAGGCTAATATCTAATCAGCCCCAAGGCCCCTAGGATAGGTCCTTTAGGTGTCCATCATAATAAACTAACAATTTAATTGTTCATATCTCATCAATAAATGAGTCTGTGTTAGTCAAACTACATGGTCTCTGCGTGTATAATGTAGACAAGGCTAATATTTGATCAACCCCTGAGGCCCCTAGGATAGGTCCTTAAGTTAGGTTCTTGGTCAAAATATTAGAAAACACAATTTTTTTTTGAAAATTTTGAAAATCAAAACATTTGTAAAACATCTCAAAAAGTTCAAAAAATAGCCTCAAAACATTTCAAAATACCAAAAACATTCAAAAAACCCAAAATCATCCATCCCATTTCACGTTCACCCGCAATAAACATCCACTCACAATAAATTAATCATCATCTTCAACCTTTGGTAAAACAATCAGAAACAAGTATAGAAAATTTAAAACTGTAAACTTAAATGCAAAGGTCTTAAGTCTAGGATAGTAGGTAAACAAGTTGATCAACTCTTGGTATCGATAGCCCATCATCTGACAAATCATGTCCTAGGATACATCCTTCCTACAATGGACATCAATACCATGCATCATTGTAGTTTAGTCTTGGCTAGAGGTATGAATAACATTAGCTTGTTTGTTTACTTGATCTTTTCTTATGATTTATCTTATTGTGCCTATTCCCATGACCTCTCAAGGATGTCTATCTAAAACTATTTAGAGAGAAAGGATTGGGGCATTGATCATTATCTTTTGTTTTCTGTGCTTGTCAGATGCTCTTGTAATGTAACTTGGTGAATACTTGCTTTGTTAGGTATGTATGGAGGATATTTTGAACAACTTGTTGACTATTACATGGAAAGGTTTTTCCTTTCTATGGTTTGGTCCAAGATGTTTGATGCATCTAAAGTACATTCTAGTAAGGTTTTCGTGTGTTGGGTGTGAACAAGGGTGCTCCTATATATTTTTTGAGTCAAAATACATCATACTAGATACCACACCATCTTGGCTATCTATACCTTGATGCATCGTATCTACGAGTGTTATCAAACATAAGGAAAGTTGTGTTGTTTGTGTCCCAATCTTTCAATAAGCAAATTATCATCATTCATCATCATATCTAGTAAAGTCTCGATGACTCATAGAATTTTTGGACTTCTGCATCTTCTTGGAATCAAGGGTTGACCCCTCTCATTCTTCTATCTTCTCCTCGTACTAACATGATATCATGAAATTCACCAAAAATCTACCTACATTCATAAAACGTTAGCATACCCATCCTCCATACACATACATATCATCATAATAGAAAACATCATCCATATCACATGCATTGCATTATCATTTAAGTTGTTTAGGATAATATAGATTTGTTATTCTAAGCATCTTAAAACCATCTCATTTGCATCTTCATCATAATATAGATATGTTAGTCCAACCTTCTCATTTCACCATCTTGAACCTCTTTTCACAAGCTTGACCTAAAAGTTAAAATTTTCACCCAACCTCTCGAGGGGGCAGTGTACTAGCATAATTCTTTTTGTTGGGGCAACAACGGGGCATCTCAAAAGATAAGAAATTTTATGAATTTTGATCTTGGCAGCATCAACCTTTGAACCAACGCAACTAGTACATTGCTTTAAAGAGGGGAAAAATGTAGACACTCAAATTATCAATTTCTACTATTAATCAAATAAAGCAATTTATTAGATTAATTCACTAATGTTCATCTAATTTAATTAAATAAATCAAATTATTCAATTAAAACTCTAAAGTCCTCTCATTTGATTTAAATAATCAAATTATTTAAATCAAATATCATAAACCCCCTAATCCCTTCAAATTGATTATTTTTGAATTAATTAACTCCTAATCCTCACTACCCATTCTCCAGCTTTTTACTCAACCTTGGTCAAACTAAACCCCTGATCAATTAACCAACTTGCACATGAAAATAATTTCTTTTAATTAACTAAATAACCTTTTTTTCCTCACAAAAGCATATTCTTTGAGAATATTCTTGCAATAAATCCACTTATTTGACTTTCTTTTATAAATATTAATGCCTCTTACAGTGTCTTTAATATTCACCTTTCTCTTACGCAAGGCCTTAAATGGCCTTTTACATGCCATCTTGTTCCTCTTACATCTTAACCAAATTCATTCAATATTCTCTTACATCCTCTTACACATCCACCTACATGCCTTAACTCTACACATTCTCCAAAATGTGCTCCACATCCACCCCTTAGCCTTGTGACAAGTGTCACGATCCTATTGGCTCCCCATTTACTCCCACATTCACCAAATTCTCTCATTCTTCAACCCTTGATCCCTATAAATAGAGGCCTTCTCTTTTGAAGATGCATCCACAATCATATGCAAGTTTACTATAGGCACATTCACAGAAATCACTCACTTACATGCTTCATTTTTCATCATTTTAGCTAAGAAATCATCATATTTTGTATCAAAAACATCACTTGCATCAAGCATCTTAAAATATTATCACAAGGGGGTGGGAAAGGCCATTCTTTCCACATCAAAGGAGCATCACTCCCACTATGGGATAGAGTTTGAATATGCTTTCATATGATTTCATTAGTTTCTTTGGTCTCTTATTGTCTTGTTTGCATATTTAGCATGTTCAAGTATCTCATAGGAATGCTTTATTTGGTTTGTTTAAAATGATTAATATGCTAATATTTTTTAGTGTTTGAGAAAATATATATTTAAGTGTTCAGAAATATACTTGGAGTTGAATGTAGAAAAAGTACATGGATGGCATGATAGAGCTCCTCAATACATTTCCAATGTCACAAGAATCATGAAAATCAAAGATTGTGGCAAAAAGTTATGATCTCGAAAGCCAAAAATGAAGATCTAACTTCAAAAAAAAAATTCTAGGAGCAAATAGTAAAATTTAGAAAAAATAACCTTCACCACTGCAAAGTACACAAAGCCAACTTTTTAAAGATATTTCATTTTTGAAAATTTGATATTGTGGCGAATAGTCATGGCCCTTTGAAAATTTTTCCAATTTGGGCATTAGGGGGATAATTTTGGGCCCCTAGACCATTGGATGTTGGGCACCCATGTAATTGACTGACTCTAATAGGGTCAACCCACAATATTGTGTCCCACTTTTTGGCCAAGTTGGACATTAATATCAACACTTTTTTTTTTAAAATTTCACTTTACAAAACCTATAGCAACTAAACCATTAATGCTTTAGAGATGATGTGAACTAGTGATTTGTGAGGATTTTTTTGTAGATTGTAAATATATATATATATATATATATATATATATATATATATATATATATATATATATATATATATATATATATATATATATTTGGGAATAGGATTCCATTTAATTGCAATCCTAAACATTATTTCATGTATCTCCTAAGTCCTTGGAAAGTGTTCCCCAACACTAGGATTAGAAAGAGATTAAATTCGAATGAAATAAACATGTAAATTGACATTTGTAATTAATTCTAAATGATAGAAACATGTGGGGATTTCCAAGAAGAGATCCTACAAAATAGGAGCACATGGGGCACCCACATGGAAGGTGGAACCCACATTGAGTTAAGTTAAATGTTTGGAGAAAGATAACACTTCAGTAATGCATGTAAAGATCCTAGAAGTTAGGGATTGATGTTTACATGCATGAAGTTCAGTTCAGTTTAGTTTAGTATCAGTTAAGTTCAGTTATGGTTTAGTTATCTTTAGTTGCATGCAGTTAGTTTGAGTTGCATGTTAGTTGACTTCAGTTGACTTGAATTGCATGCTAATCACTTGAGTTGCATGATAGATAACAGGTGATTACTTTCAATTAACAAGGGATGATCAATCATGCATAATATTTGCATGAATGGTGGAGAGATATGTTTTAGTTAACAAAGATTGAATTGGACCCACCTTGGGTGCCCAAGTTGGCATCTTGGAGTTAAATTTTTTTCATGATAAGATATTTTATAAGGCTAAGTTAAGTGGGCCCATTCTTGGGCACCAACTTTGAGGAGAAGCTTACAAGATATCTTCAAAATCAATGTTGAGTTAGGACTTCAGTTTTGGACACCCAAATTGATGAAGGACTTAGTTTGGCATTGTTTTTCATGGAAGAACTCTACTTGGAAATAATAGGTGTAGGTTTTGTGAGATAAGATTTGTGCTTTGTAATTGTAAACTCTTTGGAGTTTACAAGGCTCATTATTGTCTATAAATTGCAGCAAGTTGAATAGAGTTTTATCAGATTTTATTACAGGTTGCAAAGAAGAATTGTTGAAGGAAAAAGAAGCATCTCAAGCAAGGATTGATAAATAATTACTGTAATATTTTTCTAAGGTTAAATAATACAAGCACTATTGATTCTGGTGGTGGAGTTTTTTCCCAAAAGGGTTTCTCCACAGTATATTCTGTGTCACTTTTATCTTCTGGTCTTATTCTTCTACAATCTTCTGCTTACTTCTACAAATGGTAAAATGAATCTAAACAGATAATCATCCAAAAAGAAAGTGTAACAAAGAATACTTAATTAGATCTAAAATCTCATAGTTTTACAAAGTATTAAGCTACATAATTACCTCCATTTTCAACATTTGGTATAAGAGCTAACGGTTGGGTAGAGTTTGGGACACCTTTCTCTTAAAAGTTTGAAGGTTTTTTGGCTATAGTGGGAGCTTTTACTATTGTGTTATTGTTGATTTTGAAAAATAAGTTTGTTACAATGAGTTTTAATTCTCATTTAGATATTGAAAGATTCAATGGATCTAATTATGAGATGTGGAAACCAAAAATGGAGGATCTCCTTGAAGAGAGAGATTAGTGGTTAGCTGTTGGTAATGAGACAAAGTCACCTACAATGATGTTAGATGAGGATTGGGCTAAGCTTGATAAGAGGGCAAGAGGGACCATAAGATTATGTCTTGCTGATGCTATTCTCTTGAATGTTTTAGAAGAAACTACTGCATATAAATTGTAGAAGAGAAAAGGTGATATTTATCAAACCAAAAGTCTTACTAATAAGTTGTATCTGAAAAGACAGTTGTATTCTTTAAAGATGAAAGATGGTGATTATATTGCAAATAATTTGAATGATTTTAATTTGATTCTAAGTCAGTTAACATATGTAGATGTAAAGCTAGAAGATGAAGATAAATTCATTTTGTTACTTTGTTCTTTACCAAAATCTTGGGAAAATATAATTTTTTCTATTAGTGGTAGTGGTGCAGATTCGAAGATGGACAATATAATTCCTACTCTCCTATTAGAGGAGATGAGGAGGAAGTCTCAAATGGAAATCCAAGATGCCTTGTTTGTAAAAGGTAGGCCTAAGAAAAAGGACCCTAAGCAAGACAAGGAAAGGGTAAGTCCGAAGGATGGAGTAAGGTAAAGTGTTGGAATTATGGGAAATCAGGACATGTGAAGAAGGATTGTAAGAACAAGAAAAAGAGTTTTGATTCTTCTACAGAGGAATCCTCAAATGATGGTAATCATGCATTGATCATTTCATGTAAAAATGTTAGTGATGACTCTTTGCTTGATGTTAAAGAGTGATCTTCATGAAGAGGATGGTAGTCATGATGCCATGTGTAGCTTGTACCATGGTTCAATGGGAGTTGTTGGCAGTGACGTGGATGCATCATTGGTAAGGTTATCCTCATGTGATTGGGGATATGTTTTTTTTCTTGGTTTAGAGTGGTTGCTATTATGTCATGGTTTACTCTTGATATGCGTTTAGATTTTGGAATGGTACTTGTTCTCTTGAGACTAGGATGTTTATGTATGTTATGATGCATGTGATCTCCTTGTAGGAGATGGTTAGATCATGTTGTCATGTTTGTGTTCCTGATTCATGATTGGAGCTTTACCATTGATCTTGTGTAGTTCTCTTATGTATTGGGTACATTAATCATTTTCTTGATTACTTCATGATAGTGCTATGTTGCATTTGGAGTTTGGCATGGATTGGTTGGTTACAAGTCCTCATGGATACTTGGAGAAATAGTTAAGGCTTGAGTTCTCTTATGGTAAGAGATATATGTTGGAATGGTTACTTGTAAGAAACACTTTTTCAATAGTAAATACCAAGAAGCCTGCACCTTGGTTGGATGTGAGTTCAACATGCTTGACATTTTCACATGCCTCAAAAGAGGCAGTTTGGTTATAGAGACTTGGGAAAGGTATTGGTTTTAATTGCAAGTAAGTTAAACTTGAATGTGATAATCAGAGTGCTATTTGTTTAGCCAATAATCCTATGTATCATGCTCGTACTAAGCATTTTGATGTTCAGTATCACTTTGTGTGAGAAATGGTTGAGAGTGGGAAGGTATTAATTGAGAAAGTTGACACTTTGATTAATGCTATAGATTATCTTACGAAACCACTTCCTATAGATAAGCTCTCTTGGTTTTGAGTATTAATAATTTGCTTGGAGCTTCATGATTATGTAGGTTGCATTTGAAGTTGGCATGGATTGATTAGTTGGTGCAAGAAGGCCATTGGCCTTGAGTTCTGTAATTGATTTATAATAATGATTCCTTGTTTAGAATAATTGCAATGTATAATGTCAAGTGGGAGAATGTTGGGAATAGGATGTCATTTAATTGCAATCCTAAACATTATTTCATGTATCTCCTAAGTCCTTGGAAAGTGTTCCCCAACACTAGGATTAGAAAGAGATTAAATTCAAATGAAATGAACATGTAAATTGACATTTGTAATTAATTCTAAATGATAGGAACATGTGGGGATGCCCAAGAAGAGCTCCTACAAAATAGGAGCACATGGGGCATCCACATGGAAGGTGGAACCCAGATTGAGTTAATTGTTTGGAGTAAGATAACACTTTAGTAATGCATGTAAAGATATTAGAAGTTAGGGATTGATGTTTACATGCATAGAGTTTAGTTCAGGTCAATTCAGTTCAATTATGGTTTAGTTATCTTCAATTGCATGTAGTTAGTTTGAGTTGCATGTTAGTTGACTTTAACCGACTTGAATTGCATGCTAATGACTTGAGTTGCATGATAGATAACAAGTGACTACTTTCAATTAACATGGGATGATCAATCATGCATGATATTTGTATGAATGGTGGAGAGATATGTTTTAGTTAACAAAGATTGACTTGGACCCACCTTGGGTGCCCAAGTTGGCATCTTGGAGTTAAAACTTTCGCATGATAAGATATTTTATAAGGCTGAGTTAAGTGGGCCCATTCTTGGGTGCCAACTTTGAGGAGAAGCTTACAAGATATCTTCAGAATCAACGTTGAGTTAGGACTTCAGTTTTGGATGCCCAAATTGATGGACTTGGTTTGGAATTGTTTTTCATGGAAGAACTCTACTTGCAAAGAATAGGCGTAGGTTTTGTGAGATAAGATTTGTGCTTTGTAATTGTAAACTCTTTGGAGTTTACAAGGCTCATTATTGTCTATAAATTGTAGTAAGTTGAAGAGAGTTTTATTAGATTTTATTGCAGGTTGCGAAGAAGAATTGTTGAAGGAAAAAGAAGCATCTCAAGCAAGGATTGATAAAGAATTATTGTAATCTTGTTCTAAGGTTAAATAATACAAGCACTATTGATTTTGGTGGTGGAGTTTTTTCCTGAAAGGGTTTCTCCATGGTATATTCTTTGTCACTTCTATCTTCTGTCTGCTTCTGCAAATAGTAAAATGAATCTAAATAGATAATCATCCACAAAGAAAGTGTAACAAATAATACTTAATTAGATCTACAATCTCATAGTTTTACAAAGTATTAAGCTACATAATTACCTCCATTTTCAACATATTTAAAAAAAAAAAAAAAATTGTGAAAATTTTTACGTAACTTTTAATAACTTATTTTTATAGTTAAAAACATTTTTATAAAAGTGACATTTATGCCATCATGCATAACTTTTTTTATTGAAAGGATAAAATTATAATTTTTAAAATATAGATTTTTAACATCAATATCTAGTGCATGGATATTTTTTCATAATTTTTTTGTTACACCCCATTGCGTGATTACCAATTACTGCTATTTTTATGAGTTAAAATATTTCAATGCAAGATTATGTTTTAGCGTATTTTAATGAAAATGAGACAAATGAGTATTAATTATAATGTGAATGGTTTTAAATTCTTTGATGATGCAAGTGATATATGTTGTAAATGAATTTCATATTATCAACTAACTTCGTTTATGATGCACTAAGTTATATGCAGGAAAGAATCGATCCCTCCAATGAGGAGAGGGAGAGTATCACCCATGAGAGGAGTTTGGTATGACAACCACTAATGTACCTACTTGAGTTATTACACACACTCACAACCTAGGTTAGTCAAGTTTAGTCAAGTTAGAATGGGCTATGTGTCGGTAAGGAAACCCTTGGTCATAGCTTTTGGGATGATTGGAATGTTTGAGTAATTGTCTTTGATTTCCTTTGGTTATTTCTTTGATTTATGTCATAGTGACTAAATATTTGTATCATGTATATGTTCTACTTTGAGTATTTAATATATATGAATGTATATGTATATACATTAAATGTATATATATGATAACTCATGTATATGAGAATATACACATGTGAACATGCATAGGTAGAAATGCCTATGTATACTCATACGTGGATACATCATACATATGGGTAATCAATTGGACATATACATACACTTTTTATATATAGCAAGGTATTAAAATAATATATATATATACACACACACATTAATATGTATATATATACATATTGAATTAGATAGGATATACATAAATACATACGTAGATGTTATTATACATATATATATTTATAATTATATGTGTAGAGGATGGAAGATGCATGATTTTAAATATATATGTTAATACATATATATATTATAATAATAATAATTATAATATATATATAATTATATATAAAGCGATGGAGTAAACAATGTATAAGAGGTGTTGAATGGTCAAACTTCCATGAGTTGGCAAGGTACCAATTAGAGTTTGCTCCATTTTGAAAAGCGTTTGAAATAGGACTATTAAGCCAAACCATAGCCTCCATTTTAGGTGCCTTGAGTAGCAATCTGGAAAACCAAAAGACTATAATGGGAGAAAGAAAGTCAATAGGAAAGAATTGTAAGAGTTTTAACTTGGTAAATAACCATGTGTTGGAAAAATTAGGCAACTCAGCTAAGAGAAGGAAACCAATTTTACTTGAGACTATATATGTGTTAAATTATTGATTCTTTCTACTGCAATGTTGCAACTGGTTTGATTAGTCGACCAACTTAGAAGAAGATTTGGTTTTGAGTTTGTGATATCAGTTATAGAGGTGGTAATAGAAAGATTAAGGTGGCGGATGAGGTAGCTGATCTATAGCATTAGTTTTCTCAATGTTTCTTATAAATAGAGGGCGACCTCTTAGTTTGTAGTTGTCCATTGTTATTGTTTAGTTGTAGCTTTCTTTGTGCAGATCAATATTTGTGGGTGCACGTTGTGAGAAGTGAGAGTAATTTCATTGAGTGATTGAGAGCTATTTGTTTGTGAGATTTGAGTGTTTAGTATAGTGGTTCAAATTAGAGGCAAGCTAATAGTGAAAGGAGTAGTAAGCAGAGTTTGTGACATTGAGCTTTGAGAGAAAATTCTTCATTGGAAGTTAAATTTCTAGGAAAGCTAGTCTTTCTTATCTATTTGATATCATGTTTGCTTTTGATTTGCAAGTGCTTGTGAAAATGATGATTGTATATTATATATAGCTTGCATGCATGTTGATTGGATAAATCTTATTAGTTTGATATGCATATAACTACTATGATTGAAGCATGTGGTTGTATTAGTTAAATAAAGATATCTAGAAGGTATTATCATAATATCTAGGATATCATAAGCTAAGCTAAATGTATGCTTGCATAGATTATGATGTCAAAAATGGTATTATGTAGAAGTGTTAGGTTGATATTGCTAGTTGATGATGCTATGTAAACCTATGTTGGTAATGAGGTTTGTTCCTTGGGTTAAGATAGACTAAGGTTGGGAATAACATAGTGGTCATTTAGATTACTAGAATGTTACATTACTTTTTGGAATGGAATCGTGCTATGTTGTATGTGGAAAACCCTATTCAAGAGTTATTCATGGTCATTATAGTTTTCACGTCGAGCGAGGGGGTGGGTGAACATACAACACTACTTCATAGAGAGTGGGTTTGATTTGGCCAAAGTAAGTGTAAGTTGCCACTGCATACACTTGTCAGTTCACTGTGAGCCAATATTGCATAGCTAGTAGGGAGTTTCATACATGTAGGCACGTATCAATTGTATGGAAAGACTAGTTATGTAGGAAACAACACCATGCTCAAGTAGGCTTATATTAGAGGGTGATGATGTACCAATCTCTTTGTTGAAGGGTAGGGCCATTTTACTGATTAGGAAGATGTGAGAGGGATCGCATTAAGTTTGTGGTTGATGGAAAAGCACTTAGGTGATGCTCTCCCTCATGCAGTTGGAAGTTGAGACTTGTGAAACACAAAAAAATGAAGCTGTGTGCTCTAGTAGGCCACATCTTGACCAATTATACTCTTGATCCATTATGCTCTTGTAAGGTATATTATGCAACTATGATCTTACATCTTTATGTAAATTGTATTTGAAAGATGAATTCATTATTTGGATTATGTAATATTACTTTATTCATGCAATATAATTTGGAATTTATTAATTCAAATATGCATCTGTGTTGACAAACTTGATTTTTTTTTAGATATATGGGTTAAAACTTAGGTGGAAACAATAGGGTAAATATCAAGCTTGTTACATTTTTGTTGGATAGTTTTTTTAATTATTTTTTGAAGTCAAATTAATTATAATCTAGACATAGGTGTATGTTGTTAGACATAACTTATTTTGTATGTATTGAAATTATTATTTTTCTCTAAAACAAGAACATCAATACCTAGTGCACACATATTTTTAAGATATTTTTTTCTCGATTTTTTTATTTTTCCACTTGTGTGAAACAAATACCTTGATGTTTAGTGAAAAAATAACATTCACAAGAAATAAAATATAAATATAATAATAAAATTAAAAATATTTAAGATTATACTTTTTGGAAAGCTTATGATAAGGGCTACATACTTACACAACATAATTTCTAAATGACTTTATTTAATTCCTAAAAAGGTAAAGAAAAAGTGCTTTTTTCCAGCATTTTGATAGGTGAAAAGGAGATTCCATTGTGGGTATGATTTGATACTAGAGGGGTTCTATCCAAGGGGGTTTTATCTAAGTGGGTCTTATCTAACCCTCTTCAATTAAAACCCTTTAGATTGAATCTCTCAAGGCTTAAATCATTAGTTTTTTCTAAAAAATATGCGAGTCCAGGAAAAAATTAGGATGTCCCAAGTTTGGGGCTCATTATTGTGAGATGATCGAGTCATTTTTTTAAAAATATACCACCCCTAACAACATTGGTGCCACTAGGGTAGAGTGTATAGGAGGAATGGGCCACATGTTGTACCACCTAAGGAATTAAGCCCCTCACACTAGGTGAGAACTGTGAACGATATCGCACCACATCTAGGCAATTAACAAAACCTGTCAGAAGGAATAAAACAATGATGACCATCAAAATTTAAATGTAATTTTTAATAATAAAAAACTGCAACTTGTATCATTGGACAAATGATGTGACAACCAAGTAATCATAGTACCTGCAATGATGTAGACATATAATAATATGCCAAATGAATATTCATGTCAACAAAGATGCTAAAATATTCTTTGTTTCCAACTGATTCCTATAGATGACATCATATGGTAAGGTCAGGTACGAAATCGTATGACTGTATGAAATATGTTGACTATGCAAAAAAACATTTGATTCCCCTGAGACAAAGTGTCTGATTTCAATTATTTGACAAACAATCTTTAAGTTTTTGAGCCTTTTGGATGTGATGGAAGGGTTTATTTTGGTCCAAAGTGCTTTGATAATTTAGCTGCCTCCAAGATCTGGTAACCTTCACCCAACTTTAAACCCTTGTAGATCTAGACTTATATGTTGGATTTTGACCAAAGAAAAGACAATTCTGACTTTCTCTAATGCCTTGGATTCAACCGTGAGGTCCTTGAAACCAAAAATCACACCCAAAATATTCTTCAAGACAAAATATGTCCCTCAAATCCAAGGAGTCGGTAGCACTAGAGCTCTAATGTCATGTAGGAGTTGAATGTGAACTCCCAACACCCCAAGATCAGTTTCCAAACCAAAATATATTTCACAAGAGAGAAATGGAAATAATACCTTGCTATGATTAAGGATGAAATATTGATTTATTGAATATAAAATGTACATATGATGCCTTGCCTATAAAGGCAAGGTTATGAGATAGGATTAGACAAGATCATGACATGTCTTAATCATGTACAATGGGAGAACTACCTCAACAATATTAAATAACATACGACACAAGTATTAAATGCAATGATAAGATAAGATAAGACACATGACACCTAAGACTTATAGAAAGATTCCTAGGACCTAAGTAAACTTGAGATGTAAATATCACCTACTAGTGAACTAGTTAGGTAAAATACCTATTTACATCAATACATTATTCTCAAGTTTTTATAGCATAATACCTACTATATTATTCTCTTTTAAAAGTTATTTTATTGCAACATCTCTTAATAAAAATGGGATTTTACTCCTTTTCCATTGATTCCTTCGAACTATGTGCTTCAATTAAATCCTCATCACTACAAGAGTGCTTCAACATTGCGAAGTCTAATAAAGCTATCAAATTTCCATAACATCGATCTTGGTTGGTAATGTTTAAGGATATGACATATGGCTCTAGTTTCATCAACACTGGTAATATATAGTCTTTATGTTTTGTATCATTCTTGCATATAGTATCTTTAGATAAAAAATGTTAGGAATCATTGTTGGTGTAAATATGGACATTGTCAAACTAGTTAACTTTAATCTTTTCCTATCCAAATCCATATTCATACTAGGTAAGTCCTAACTTAAGGCGATTTTTCACTTTTTGTCTCACTTATTGTGGTTGAGACACCCGTAATCACATTTTGATACACCCAAATCATTTGCATATGACATCTATATCACACTTCTTCCATGCACATGACACATTATGGATACATATCCTACACTCATGGGGGTGGTTAGAGTCAACAACTACCTTCTCATATCACCCCTTATTATATATAATTAAGGGTATCATATGTAATTGCAATCTTTTTTATTTTCACACATATTTGCATAAATATCATTTTATTTTTGGCATTATCAAGAATCTCTTGTAGAAGGCATATATATTCTTTGTAAGATCTATTGGGTTGTCAGGATTAGATATTTGACCCCATCATGGTATTAAAGCTCCAAATTTGCAAGAACCTTTTCAAATCAAGGATATTTTAGCCAACATCTTTCACATAGTACATCCTGGAGCCAAATGAAGCTTGTCATTACGATAAGAAGCCTCAAGAACCTTAAGGTCAATTGCCAATTTATCAATTTTTGAGCACATGACCTAGAGCTATCAAGCAAAACTTCAACTATATGACCATATAGATTTTTGTGTAGGGTATTTATTATTAAAAAACCATCCTTATCTTTTTTGTATTTTATAAATAAAAATTGCTTTATGAAAAGCAACACACTTTTTTCAAAAAGATTCGTTTTGAAATTAATTTTATTAAAAGCACTTTTTTAAAAGGGGCATAAACCTTTGCACAAGCACTATGTAATAGTACTATGTAGGTTGTATGGCCTATCACATCACCCCTTTAGCAACAATTTTGGTGTCTTTCCTATTTTTAGTAGTTTCCTAACTTTAGCAAGAATTTTAGTTATAACTAGCTTTTAATTGCACTTATTTTATTTGGGTCCTAATAAATATGGAAGAGGGAAGACCTTTAAATTTATAATTTTTTTACTAATTTTGGTTATGCCATCATGTTGAAATTAAAAATTTTCACCTCTAAAGCTTGACGCCTCATCATTGATCTATTCGGATTTTTGACACAACTTCATGAGCCCGTTTCTTGGTCATATAGAAACAAAAAATTGAGCATTTATTTTATTTGGGGTAAGTTTTCATGTTCTACATGGTGGTATAATCAATTTATAATTTTTATGTATGATTTTTTAAAAAATAATAATTTCTCAAAGGTTACCCTACACAAAAACTTTAGAGGGATTGTTTGGGCACATACAAGCTTATTTTTGGGTCTTTTTTTAAGCTACTTATTTATTTTTGGGTCTTTTTTTAAGCTACTTATTTATTTTAGCACTATGTAGTGGTTCTTTTAGTTTTTCTTGAAAACATGCCAATATTATGCTTTCAGTAGATGCATAACTTTGGTTATTTGTTTAATCTTTGTACATTAAATCTGCATTGTGGTAATTGTAAATGCACTAAATATAAAGTGTAAAATAATTGTAAGTTTCTTGGAGGGCCTTCATTGATTAAATCAAGAGTGTAATCTAGTGATTATTCTTTTGTATTTATTGGTTTATCACACCAAATCCATTCCATTTGAGTTTTCTTTGTAATTCTCCTTAAAAATTCAAAAAAAAAAAATGTGGTTATTGTGGGAAGAAAAAGCATATAGAAAAGGTTGTATTTGAAGATAAATTGATGAAATAAAGAAAATTCTTCTGGATAATGGTATTACTTTACCCAATCCTTCTAATCTAGTACATCTAGAATCATCATATGGTATCACTTTGATATATTATGAGACAACAACATCATTTGGTGACAAATAATGTAGTCCTATGACTCACATTAAGATCTCATATCCCTTATCATCACCTATAGCTACATCTAAATTATTGTCAATTCATCTATGGATTCCAGTGATTCTTTGCAACATGATAATAGTTTTCTAAATCTACCACATTGAGACACATCTCTACCAAACATAACATCCTTTCTTATAGAATATTATATTGTGTATTTTGAAGACACGATTGAGAACATTCTTCTTCTATCTAATGATATCTTTGATGGATTTACATCACCATCATCTTCTTTAGATGTGATTGTTCTTCATCCTCTTATTTTTTTAAAAATTGATAGTTATTTGGAGACCTTTGAGCGACATTCAAATATACATGTTGGGCTACATAATTGTATTTTGATCATGTGTAGAATTAAGATAATTTTATCCTTATTCCTACTTATTCCTAACTGGAATGGGAAGATATCCTACACACATTTGTGGTCTATTTTCTTTCTAAGGGGATATATTTTGTTTAGTGATTGTGGATCATCTTCAAAATCTAGTGTCGAGCATCTACCAAAATTACAAGAGGAAACATGAGAGAAGGCTACATGGTTTCTCTTCTCATCTTAGTTTTGAGAGAGAGTATTTTCTCACATGGGATTCTTTTCTTCTCACCTTTTTGAGGGTCACATAGAACCTCTCTCTTTTCTCTCATATGGATGTGAGAACATTTATTATACTTTGTGCTAAAAGTAGTTCTTGGGGGGTCATGGTAAGTCCTCCTTTGTTCTTCTTCACTTGTACATTTTTTCATGCACCTTTTCTTTTTCAGAGAGGATTTTTTTTCTATTAGGTTTTGTCCCTTATTATTGTATTCATTTCTCCCTAAATTTCCATTAAGGTTGGGAGTGTTGGTGTAAATAGGGACATTGTTAAACTAGTTAGCTTTTAGTTTTTCCTAGTCAAATTCCTATTCACACTAGTTAAGTCCTAACTTAGGGGATTTTTCAATTTTTATCTACCTAATGTGGTTGAGATACATTTAATAACCTTTTGAGACACCTAACTCATGTGTATATAACACATATATCACACTTGTTCCATTCACATGAAACGACATGGAGACATGTCCTACACACATGGAGGTGATTAGAGTCCACAACTACCATCACATCCACCCTTTATTCTATATAATCAAGGGGATCATATGTAGTTGTAATGTTTTTAGGTTTTCCACATATTGCATGAATATCTTTACGTTTTTTGTATTATTAAGAATCTCTTGTAGAATACATATCCTTATTTTCTAGAATCTACTAGATTGTGTGAGTCAAATATCTAACTCCAACATCATATCAAAGCTTTGAATTTGTAAGAACATTCTGAAATCAAGGATGGTTTCAAATAATAACTTTCATTTGGTACATTCTAGAGCCAAATGGAGCCTACCATTGTGATTGGAAGCATCAAGAACCTTAAGATTGACTATTAATTCATAATTTTTTGAGCATGTGACCTAGAGATATCAAGAAATTTTTTGATTTTGCACAAATTCCTATGCATGATATTTTTAATTAAAAAAATCATCCTTCTTTTATTTTTATTTTTATAAAATAAAAAAATTGCTTTATGAAAAGAAGTGCATATATCTTTTTAATTTGTTTGGAGATTACTTTTTTTTAAAGTGCTTTTTGTAAAAGGGGAATAACCCTTTGCACAAGAACTATGTAGGAACTCTAAAATAGTGCTACATATGTTGTATGACCTATCACATTGCCCCTCTAGCAACAATTTTGGTGGCTCTACTATTTTTAATAGTTTCCTAACTTTAGCAAGAATTTTAATTACAACTTGATTTTAACTGTAATTATTTTACGTAGAGTTCTACTAAATATGGAAAACCTCTAAATATATTTGTTTTGTTAGTTTTTGTTGTGACATCATGTTGAAAAAATAAATTTCCTCTAAATATTGACTCCTCACCATTGGCCTATTTGAATTTTTGACTCAACTTCATGAGGTCGTTTCTTGGTCATCTAGACATATTTTTTGAGCAATTTTTTTTGTTTGGGGTAAATTTTCATGTTCTACCTAGTGGTATAATCAAATTATAATTTTGGTGTACTATTTTATTAAAAAATATAATTTTTCAGAGGTCACCCTACACATTTCTCATTTTTAAAACTCCAAAAGGCTTATTAAGGCACATACAGACTTCCTTTTGGGTCCCTTTTTTAAACTGCATATTTTTTTAGCACTATGATGTGGTGATGTTAATTTTGATTGAAAATATATCAATATTATACTTTTAAGAGATGCCTCATTTTGATTATTTGTAATATTTTTACATCAAATTTACCTTGTGGTAATTTTAAGTGAACTGGATATAAATTAAAAAACCATTGTAAATTTCTTAGGGGGCTTTCATTGATTAAATCAAGGGTGTAATATGGTTTTTCTTCTTTTGTATATGTTGGTTTCTCACTAAATCCCTTCCATTTTAGTATTCTTTGTAATTATTCCTATAAATAAAAATCAAGTGTGGTTATTCTAGGAAGAAAATACATACAAAAAATATTATATTCAAAGAAAAATTGATGAAATGAAGCAACTTATTCTAGATCATGGTATTGCTTTACCTAATCCTTCTAATCCAAGACATGAAAAATCATATGGTCTCACTCAAAAATATTGTGAGGAAAAAAAATTACTTGGGGATAAACAATATAGTCCTATGACTTGCATTGATATCTCATATCCCCCATCATCACTTGTTGCTATATCTAAATTTATTATTGATTCATCTATGTTTTCTAGCAGATTCTTTGTAGCAAGATATCAATTTTCTAGATCTACCACATCAAGATTAATTTATAACATAAATATCATCCTTGTTTATAGAGTCTCATATTAAATATTTAGAAGACACAATTGAGTACATTCACCTTCTATTTTATTATAGCTTTGATGGAGTTACTATTATAATTTTTGGTTTTATTGTAGTCTAATTGTCTAAGTAGTTATACAAGGTTGTCATTTTATTTTCTAAGTCTTATAACCTTAAGCTCACCTTACAAAAATACAAGATTATTTAATCAAATTTATAGGCACCAAGGAACAAAAGAAAAATTCTCAAAAATTCATTAAGTTCCATGTCAACCTTAGAAGAAAAAATCCATGCATTTTATTTTTGAGTTTGTTAGGGTTTTGGTTGGCATTGAAAAATTATTCTTTCTTTTGGTGTGGAAGAACACCCATTTGGTTTAGAAGGGGAATGTTGTAGATTTAATGGAGGAGATATGACACATAGCTTGGAATTTGGAGAGGTTTTAGGAGTTTGTTTAAGTCACACCCATGTTGCGGGACATGTGTTTCTTCCCATTTTCTACTAGGTATGCCTCTTGATGCCAACAATTATATATTGCTAAATATTTCCAATAGAATGTATCAAGTTTTGAAAAGACATGATGATGTTTTCAAACAATGTAACAAGCAATATTGATGAAAGTATGCTATACTTACTAGTTGCTTTCCATCAAAAATTAAGGAGAATCACACATTGACAAGTATCAAACCCAATCCATTTTATAGCCCTAGTTTCCATCAAGAAGTCTTGTGAAAGTTTATTGGGATACCTTTGACACTACCCATTGAGTTTATTTAGAGTTATTCAAGTCCTTCAAGATACATTCACCTTCAATTTTAGAACCCTACACTTTTGTAGGTAATAATTCCATGATGTGGTTGATCAAGAATAAAAGTGTATGACAATAATAAACCACTAAGTGAATAGTTGAATGTTTCATTATGAAAGTAACCCAAAATTCTACATAATAGGGTGCATTAAACAATGGATGTGTGAACTCCAAGATAATCTAAACAAATAAAAAATATCAAAAGGGGTTGTATAATGGTGTTCTTTCAATGATAGATAGTGTTGTTCCCATAGCACACACGCCCCATTCGGAACGGGGAACCTCTCTTTTTTGCCTTCGTCGGGTCACTTTTTCCTTCACCTCATTTTGCATGCCCCCTGTTTTGAGTTCTAGATGATCAAGGAGTCCTAAAATTATCATCTTGAGTTGACCAAATTTCACCACCCTAGAAATCTTGAAGTCTCTTTCCTTCATGGGATTCCCTTGGTAGTTCTCCTTAAGTTTTTAAAGCTGGCGCCTTTTGCACCATGTGGGTCCACGTATGCAGGTTTCGCCCCCTCTTCGCCGTTTCCACAACGGCTGGCCCAGGCCATCCGCTTGCATGGTGGGTCCCATGTCATCCATCGCTACCATGTTGCCAAACCATCAAACGACGAATTCCTAATTGCCACCTGCACTACGTACCCTGACTTTCCCGCCGCCGACGTCTTTTCAAAATTTGTGCCCACCAACCTCACCGACCACCATATGGGAATTCAATATGGGTAATTAATGTCTGAATTCCTATGAATAGCAAAGTGATTACCTATCATTTTCATTCTGCTAGTCAAAGAATTTTCAGAGCACCTCCTGCCTCTGCCACCTTCACACCTGCATCACTTCGAGGACAATTTCGTATGCTCCTCCTTCATGCTTCATCGAATTTTATAGGTAGGTTCACTTTTTCCGTAGCTGCTCTCCTTGGAATTTTTTTTTTCATAAATTGTTGAAATCTTAAGAAATAAAACTTAGAAAATCTCTAGGTGGTTGGTCAAGAACAAAATCCCGCACAAAACCCTTGTCACAAAATTTGAAAATCCTTCAAAAATTGGCCATTTAGGGCCATGTGAGACTTTCCCCTCTGAATGTTGTTCTTGAGAAAGGTTCTCATGCCCTTGTGGCTTGCAAGATTACCTTCGCCATTGAGTTAGCAAACCTAATGTAAAACTTGAAACCTTGCCCGTTGCCTTTGACGGGCCCACGCATGCGGGTGGACACCACCTCTTTTCCACCACCGTCGAAACTAAAAAAAATTACTAAGTTAAAGTGGGGATTCTCATGGCTCTTGTGGGTCTGCTCATGTGGGTTTCTGCTTGCAGGAAACACCCTTGCTTTCACCATTCCTCAATGATTGTCTAACCCTGACCTTCCACCTTGTGGATCCCACAGGATACAAGTTTGTCGCCCTGGCTGGTTACTGAACCCTTTTGTCTATGTGTCATCATTTTTGGGTCTCCATCACTTCTTTGTCATCATTTTAATGACCATCACAAATGGTAAATCCTTCACTCCCTCCCATGCTGTAGACCCCATGTCTCTTATCACTATCCAGATTGCCTAAAAATTTCCTAAGTCTAGATCTCCTCGCGGGCTGGGCCTTGCAGACTTCAGCCTGCAGGCCACCTTTTACCATCCACTATTTGCAAAATGGTTGTGGAAATCCATCCATCCACATTGTGGAACCCACATTTTTCATCTCCTCTTAGGCCTCATGCGTGAAAACAACCAAGTATATCCTTTGTAGGTTGTCGCTTGCAGCCCACCACCATATGGTCACCGTTTGCAAATGGCCATGCTAGGACCGCCTCCCACCATGTGGGGTCCAATCCCTCTTTTTTTGTTTGTCCCTCATTGAATAGACAAATCATGTCAATCTTCTTGTGGGATCGATGATGTGGACCGCTGTACCATCTTTTCTGTTCCAAAATGTCCATCACCTAACAACATCTCGCAGGTTCCTACCCACATCGCTCTGAACGATGGACCACCATACCATCTTTGTGGACTTCAACCTTACTAGTGATTTTTCTAAATGACAAAGCTCCAAACAGCCATGAGGACCCCAACTTCTTCATCCTTTTGACCCACTTACAAAATGATTAAACTAACACCTCTAAAAATTCATGAACGATTGACCCATGTGCTTGAATGCTTAACACCTTGATTGGGCCCTGAATTTGAAATGTAGAGATCTTGCTGCAGGTGGCCACATGTAGGCCATCGCGCCTTCTGGGCTGCTCCTACGCTGCCTTCTTAAGAAGGTTGTCAACCCAGGAAAACTCGCATCCCTAGGCCCGCATTGCTCTATTCTCCCCAAATGAACGTCAAACGATGAATTTTAATGAAAATTATGATCTATTGCAATGATTTGCTTGATCTAACATATGATTTGTAGGATTTCACTAATTCTACCCTTGTTTATCATATGAATGTGCTTACTGCATCTTTGTTTGTAGGATTTATGGAATCAACTGCAGGATCATTGGGAGCATCCACAAAAAAGGATAAAGGGAACAAGCCCGACAAAGTACCAAGAGGAAAATAAGATAAAGATAAGATGAAGTATCAATTCCAGGGAATAGAAGTCAGCTCCAAAGTCACTTTTTCCTGGGGCACGATCACAAATACTAACCTCGAAGATGTAGACATAGATGAATTTAGATAGAGGGTCATCATCAACCCAACCACAGACAATTCCAGGAAAATTAGAAAGAGTGGTTTTTCCACGGTGGCCAGCTTTCCACCCACTCTTGTAGCCCTAGAACTGGTAATGGATTGCAGGGAAGCCTATAAGGCAGAAAGTAGGAGGATTGTTGATCATGAGGGTAGGGTGTTCATGGACCTGTCTGCTAGGTCCATAGGAGAAACATTCCACATTCCCACATTTGATCTTATGGAGGAAACAAAAAAGGGATACACAAAAAACACATGGAAGGATGACCCTCTAAAATGCAAAAATTTAAACAACCAATACTGGTTGAGGGAAAAGAGGAGCAATTCTAACAAGGTACCCCAAGAATTGTTCAAAAGTGACTTTTATGAAGATTATCATGACTTTGTGACCTTGTTAAGTAGAGTCATGGTCATTCCCACTGCTTCTTACTTTCAAGAGTGGATGTTCTATTTCATTGAGGAGATTATCAGAGGGAAAACCAAGTTTCATTGTGCCAAAATGATCAATGATAACTTGCATCAAAAATTCATGGCCATGAAGAAGACTTCTCAATTCTATATGACCTCTTACCTAGTGTACGTCCTAGCCGAACCATTTCCATACAAGGGCCTATTTGTTACACAAAGCACAACTCTAGGAAGGGAATTGAAAGTATATGATAGGCACCCACAACTATAGTATCAAAATTTCAAGAAGGATTACTATAGGGTGAATGATGTCTTCATTGGGAATATTATCAGACTCCTCATAGGGGAATTTGAGAGGAGAGTCATGCACAGTTCCCACATGTTCATTCATAGGTTCGGGTTCCTATTTATATAGTTCCCAAAATTTACTTACATCAGAACATAGGGCTTCTCTGAAAGGCCATACAAGCTGCCCCAATACCCAAATGACCGGTTGATCTTGCTAGAAGTCTCCAGGAAATTTTAGAATGCATACACTCTCCTCAACTACATGCATCAGGTGGGGATACTATATCCCCTCACATTCAGGCATGGAATGTATGCCCTTGTAGCTTCCCAATGTGCAAAATATTTAGAAAAGGAGATTATTGAATATAACCTAGACTTCCACATTGCTCGAGCAAGGATGGATCCTTATGGTAAATTGAAGAAATTCATCAACAAGTCATATGTCCACTTGCCCCACATTGAAGAATATTGGGCTAACTAAAGGGATGACAAGGAGATATGCATGAAATATTATATGCATATGACTACTTTGTCAAGACAATCAATCTGTTCTTGGTACCAGACCAAATTGTAGAAGATGAAGACACTATTGTGGATCCAAGATATGATGCCATCGCTAATCCACCATTTCCCTTGATAGAATGGGATGAAGAAGAGGTCAATGACCTTGATAATGTGACGAAGCTAGTGGAGCATAGAACAAGACAAAGGATTGATGCTCACATTGCTCAATTGAGGATTTAGGGACCCACTTTGACATATGGTGAGCTCGAGGATGAGATCAAGAGTGAAACGAACAGTGGAGTTGCCACTGCCCTAGCTGAGGAAGCTCCAAAATATCCTCCCACCACCAGATCAAGAAAAATGAAAAAATTGTTAGAAAGCTAGCCGAAGCCTAAAGTGTACACCAAGAAGGCTGCGAGAAGGCTTCGGGAGGAGAATTTTCTAGAAGGGAAAATAAATCATATGGATT
The DNA here is from genome assembly GCA_007258455.2 of Sequoia sempervirens. NCBI lineage: Eukaryota > Viridiplantae > Streptophyta > Pinopsida > Cupressales > Cupressaceae > Sequoia > Sequoia sempervirens. The sequence continues at coordinate 2,475 of VDFB02320607.1, read as the reverse complement.
CTCTAAGATGTTGACAATCAAGGAGGACCCACTACATGAAGGAGAAGAAGAGGTTGAGAAACCAAAGTCACCACCTACCACTTCTGATCTTGCCATTACCGCCATTGTCACTACTACTCCTCCCCCTCTCGCATCTCAGGAACTACCCGTTTCCTCTCCGCCTATGGTGGACATCTTGATTCACCTTGCCTCCACCTCACCAACTGCTCCAATTATGGTGCTAGATGCATCCTCCGCTACAACCTCTCCACTATCATCCTCCTCATTGTGTCCGTCAACTACGGTCCCTTCAACAACCACAACTACAATGCCTACTATCACCCTACAAGAATATTTTGTGAGACATATGTAAAGCATACCCATTGAGCTCTCTGGGGTGTTGATGAATCCTGCTATCTAGGCTGCTATGGATCAAGATGTTGTTGGCCTACCCATCCCTCCTCTAACAGAACCACCAAAGATGGAAGAAACCATGCAAATATTAGAAGAAATGGAGAGATGACAGAAGGAGGCTACTAAAGGAATAGATGAGGAACTAAAAGAACCCTTTAATGATGACTACCATGAGAACCTAGAGCATTAGAATGCGACTATAGATGAGGTGGCATATGAAGAAGAAGGGTCACAGTCCTTAGAAGAAGATATTTAGGACCCCAATGCCAAGTATATAGTGGAGTCCTCTGATCAAGATCTTGAGGAGGAGTTGTCCAAGAAACTCAAGGACGTCAGGGAAGAAGTTGAGAAGAAGCCTTCTAGAGAAAAGGAGGAAAATGATGATGACATGGAAATAGCTACAGAGCCTCTGGTAGATGAACAAGACAAAGGCCTTGATCAAGAAGAAGAAATACCTCCTAAAAAGGAGGAGGGAAAGAAAGAAGTTGAAGCTGAAGAAGAAGATAAGCTTGAATAAGAGACTGAAATGAAAAAAAGCTCTAAGCTAGAACACCGTGTAGAGCTCAAACAAGAAGAAGAAAGGGCACCTGAAGGAGAGAACAAACCTAAAGAAAATGTAGCTACTACAGGGCTAGACGAGGAAAAGGTCATATTGATTAAGGACTTGGGTGAAGAGGAATAAGAGAAAACAAAAAAAGATGCCTTGGGCCATGAGAAAAGGAAAATCCAATGTGTTCAAAGAGAAGAAGGTGATCATGAATCACCAAGGGAGGGATCTCAAATGCCTGATTGGTTGGAGAAGCAACTAAAAAAGAAGACCCCTATCATCATAGATCCTAAAGAAAGACTAGAGGCTATCTTGGCACGAGGTCAAATAAGAATGAAGAAAGAAAAGAAGCCGAGAGTCTGATCCCACATCACAATGGATGCATTTGGATCAAGGACAATGCAAATTTCCACCCTAGTAATAGACAAAGGAGAGGGGGTTAGTTACAATATCTCCACCATCGACTTGGGCACTGCTATGAGAGAGTAGAAAATAGATGAATTCCAGGGATTGGTAGCCATGATAATGGAGAAAATGAACAAGGATCAATCCTCCAAGGAGGAGTTGAAGGCACAAGTGGCAAACCTCAATGCATACATTCAACAATGGATGTGCTTAGAGGAAGAAGTGCCGACTACATCTTCCCCACCCCAATTTTTGTCCCAAGATGAATTCTCCAAGATGGAGAAAATGAGGAATTGGATCAAGGCTACCTCAGATTGGTTCAGACAGGTGTTGTACAATGGTGATATGGGTATTGGCCATGCTGTCCGAAAATCCAATAAGTTCCAAGAAGTACAAAAGTAGCTTGAAGGCACAGAGAGAATTTGTAATAATTTCCCTAAATTATATAGGATTGCGTATCGTAAGCTTGAGGCCATCCTCAAGATGCCTGAGAAGACATGGGAAAAGGAGTTGGTCCTAATGAAGGACGATCATTGGCTGGTGGAGATGTGGAAGATGGGCTTGGATCACAGAAGAGACGTCCTAGAAAGAGTACTCCACAAAGTAGAGTTTGACCTTGAATGGGTCAAGGAACACATGAATGACAATGAGGAGTACCTAAAACTCATGACAGATTATGACATGCTCACTGTCGATTTAGATCTAGAGAAGATGATGCCGTATTTCCACAAGAAAATGGAGAAAGGGGCCACATATTCATTAACATAAAACTTTATGGATTTTTCTACTCGAGCCCTTGCTCAGTCAAAGTAGGTGATCAAGAACACACCCAAGTGTACAAAGAATTGGGAACTAATCAAAGGCAGATCCAAGAAGCCGACCTTCTAAGTGCTCCAGTCAGATATCATGGAGTAGAATAAACTTAGAGCACTAATGGGAAAATTTGTGGAGTATGCCATCATATAGAAGAATCAAGGAAAGCCTATCATTAATCATGAGTTCCTAATAGTGTAGCTGTAGCCAAAAGGAAAAACCACTACAAGACAAAAGTGCTACAATGTTAGAGCACTAGAAGATAAAATAGGGAAGAAGACAAAGAATGTATTTATATTAGTAAATTTTGGGAGTAG
>VDFB02320606.1:0-25248 GCA_007258455.2 Sequoia sempervirens | reverse complement strand
ATTTGCTTGCCACTTACCATTTATCCAAGGCGGACTTCATTGATTTTTAAGCCATCTCCATTCTAGCTGGGCGGAGTTCATACATTTGTTTGCTATTGCCAATCTTAACCCAGCTTTTGTCAAGGCGGACTTTAGCTTTTGGATAGCCATTGACAGGGCGGACTTGATCAGATTTTATGCCATTGACACTTCTTTCCTGGGCGGACCTGCTGCATTCTCAGGCCATTGACCATTTGACTGTTAATTCCTCCATACTTAAGCGAATTTTTTACAGACTTCAGCATTTTCCATGAATGAATTTCCAGATTTTTCCATGAATTGCTCAGATTTCTTGACTGGTTTTTCAAAATTTCCACCATTTTTCGTGATTTTCCAGAATTTTTACGTGATTTTCACCAGATTTTTCACCATTTCTGAACAAATTTTCCAGATTTTTGAACTTTTTCTGTGATTTTCCAGAATTTTACCAAAATTTCAAAAATTTTTGAATCGATTTTCTGAGAGTTTCGTTGCTCTTTTCGAACTTCTGAGTGGATTTTTGAAACTCGTGACCTTTCCAAATATAGAAACTTTCTAAAAATAGAAATTTTCCAAAAATAGCAACTTTCCCAAAAATAGACCCTAAAAAATAGGGATCCTGTAATTGCTCCTTAAAAGTGCCAAAAGTAGGTCCTAAAAATAGGTCTCGGTGAAAAACCCTAAAAACTAGGAGGTGTCGGATTTGACCGAAACGATAGTCAATCTTCGTCTCTTAGGCCTTCTAAGCACAATGGTGACGTTTATACAGTGATCTAGGCTCAATTTCTTCAACTGACTCGGGTGACCGTTCAAAACTCAAACTCCTTGGCTTGTAAAAGACCGTGATATACATGCCAAGGGGCAAAGAGCTAAAAAAAAATCTAAGGGTCCCCATTTGTAATTGGGGCGATGTGTGAAAAGGTCACAAATGTACATATTTAGCAGTTCCTTAGCAACTTTATTCCTATGATCATACAGGTGATATCAAAACAAGTTATATAAATGCAACCAAACTTCAAGTAATCAGCGATAGCTAAGCTCTCTAATCAAAATTGATTAACTCATTAGTGATTACAGTCAACAGCAAATTTAAGGCTAAAGGAATCGCAAACACATTTGTGGATAAGACTTACCATGGGTAAAAGCCTAAGACATCCCAATAAATATTACAGTTATCATTGATTAGCAAGAATTGTAGGGCTGCAAGATATCCTTTTGTTTCTTCTCTCTGAGGATGAGAGAAAACTTGTCTTAAATTATAAACCTTACCAGTTACCAACTCTTAGTTTTGTTATGAAGAGTTATTAAATAGAAGTACATAAGCCAGAAAAATATTGGACAATAAGTTATCCTCATACTCCGAGTATACTAACAACCACTCTCCAAGGACATCATTATAGTATAGAGTCAAACATAACCAATACAATCATCCCTAGCTGTAGAGTTTTCAACTCCTATTGCTTGAGGACAAGCAATATTGGGAAAGGCGGATTGTCATACCACCGCCATAAATCACAACCCGCGCCCCTGCCCCACTCCTCCCCTTTGCCCCAAACCATACTCACAGCACTTTAAACTAAGCCTGGGCGAAAGAAACTACAAAGGGCAGTGATCTGTATTAAGGAAGCGATACATACTAATTGGCAAGACTGGCGCTACTTATTAGTATGCAGCAATTCCACAAGAAATTAAATAATTAATAATTAATAGAGCTTTTGAGGGCAGCGCTTGGGACTAAAAAAAATAACATTAAGTTTGGACAAAAAGTCATAACCTTTGAAAAGGAGATCTCTATTCCAAAGGGTGCATCATTTCATGAAGATATGAAGATATAAAGGGAAGTCCATTTCTTGGGAGAAGGAATGAAGTGGTGATTGGGTAAAGGAAAAATAAGAATTTGGAATATAAGAGGTCTATTGGAAATAAATATTGTTTTTCGCAAGAATATTATTGGGAAGTAAGTTTTAGAATATATATATATATATAAGTATTATAATTGCATAATGATATTTTATTACCAATTAATATAGTAGGCCAATCAACCTTCTAAGTTCATGAGAGTTGACGTACCAGCTTTTCCTTCATCAAGCACACCACCCCGAGATGGAGCGCTCATGGGCTGAGAGGCGTATGAGTGCTCCTAGACTTGTTAAGGAAGGCAAACTTCATGCATCTTAGCAAGCACGACACCCCAAGATGGAGCACTCATGTGCCAAGAGGCAAATGAGTGCTCTTGGGCTCGATCGAGGATGGAGTGCCTCCAAGGTGGACTAAGGGATGGAGTGGACCTGAGATCTTACTATGTTCGTGGGCCAGGAGGCAGATGGGTGCTCCTGGGCTTGAGGGTCTTCGCATGCCACCCCGAGATGGATGGACGAGGATCCACCCATGCTCTCGCAATACAAGGATAACCATCCTTGAGAATGCAGTTTGCAAACATTTCAAGTGAACTCCTAATATGATTGGCTATAGGAATATGCCTTGCAATAATCATTAATGATGTTAAGATATTTTGAATTCAAATGTTAATGATGTATTGCTCTCAATATTATAATACTTTATGTATTAATTAACTATATAAAATCCTATAGAACTATAGATCTAACTATTGTGATATTTTTAACTATGATGTATTGCTCTCAATATTATAATTAATATAATATTTTATGTATTAATTTGAATATTACTGTAAAGTATCGTTATTATTAATATCAGTTTTTAGTGATTATTATTGTTTTGTAGGCCTAAAATTAGTAATTTCCCAAAAGGGGGCATTACAATGCCCAACAGGCAGCAGCATAAACTTGAAACAGCGGGAGGAATCACCATGGCACAAGTGATTTTTCTTTGCATTTATGAGGGGTGCCTCCCTCATACAATAGGGGGTTTGGGGGGTTTCTAAGCATTTTTAACTAGAAAAACACAATATGGAAAAAGAATAGAGAGAGCAAAAGGGAGAATCCCAAGATAGAATACACACAGAGAACCACATAAACTACTAAAGTACAAGTAGGAATGCAAGACAAAGAGAACAATGCATGTGGAATTAAATAGAAAAATAGAGTTTAATTCACACATACACTTCACATATTTCATACTAGACTTAGGAATAGCATAAAAACCACAAAAAGAGATCACAAAGTCAAACAACCTGTTCTTATACCCCCAATGTCTTGGTTTTCTCTTCTTGTACAATCCTTATGAAAAGTGCCAAAAAGTCCTCTACATCACAAAATTGCCCCATTTATAGAGAAAATAACTACCTTTAGTTAGTTAGGTGTCTTTTAAATGTCTATAAATTATAAAGTGACTTCTATATTTTATAATTGATCCTAGTCCTTTCTTTAAAAAAAAAAAGAACTTTACAATATAATATAACACTTGGGCTCATCTTAGTAGCAGCACCTAAACCATCCATGCTGGTTTCAGTTGATCCTAGATAGGGTAGTGAACCTGGAATTGGTGGGACCGGTGCATTCATTACTTCTGTCATATATAATATATTACGAAACCACCAAATGCAAAGGCATGGGAGGCAGCAACAAAAGGTGTACCAATAGATCCAGTTTCAATTACAGTTTCAGAAGAATTTTACCTTGAATAAGCATCATCTTGCCTAGTTTCAGTCCTATAATCAGATGTGTGTAAGGAGGCAACTTCCAATCCAGATCGAGATCCATAATCCATTTAAGGTCCAGCTGACCAAGTTTATCTACCATAAAAGGCATAGCATCAATATGATTGAATCACTACCCTTCCTTCACATAATCCATATTTAATGCTCTCTATAACGCTCTTGAATCTACATACGCTGGGGAGGGACCAGGTTCATTGGGGCTAAATCCAAAACTAGGTATGTTGCTAGTGGATTTGCTGGGGGATTTACTACACCTCAAGCAGCTGAACAAGAACTGCTGAGTAGTCCATTGGCAGATCAATGGGTGTAATTCGATCAATGGCTGCTACTGCCAATATACAGGTAGGGGCTATCAATCTACTGTGGACTCTTTCACTCAATCTCAATCTGCTGGTGGTGGGCCTCGCTATTGATATTGAACCATTGCTACTGATGCTGGTGGTGCAGCAAATTGGATCAATGGGCTCTTCTTCGACAGGTTGGAACTAACTCTTATTATCTTTCGAGCCTACCATATACATTATTTTCCTCTGTCTCTTAGCTAGTTTCTTTGGTTTCCTCTGCCCTAGCTTCCTTTCAATTTCATTTTACCATTCCTCGTTCTTTTCCTTTTTCCTAACCTTTTCTTGCTTCATGCCATTCCCAACGTCGACCAATTACTCCATTCTCGAAAATTCGGCTTTAGTTGAACATATGCCCTTCAAAGCCCTCACAAATCTTTCAAAATCACCATTGTGCCTTTTGAGTTTTCATCTTCATCATCTTTTCTCAAGCATGTAGATGATTTATTTTCTATCAAGATTCAATATCCATCACTTATATGCATTCTTGTACAATGTAGGTTGAAACACCTTCATCTTCCTCTATAAAAAAAGGTACATGTCCCTTAATGCAACACCATTTTTTGAATCTTCTACTATTCATGTTTCTCGTGCTGAAAGTTATACATCTTGGCAACAATTATATTATTGTCTCATAGGGGTTTATTCTCTTTTTCAAATGCTTTATGCAATTCATCCCAATAGGTCTTCTTATATGCTAGTGCATTAAGTCACCAAGTTTGCCAATATTTATTATTAAAAAAAAAAAGGAAATCCGGCGAATCTAATAAAACCATAAAACTTGTTCAAAATCAACTATAAAATGTATAGTACACTTTTAAGGAGGCGGCCACCGGATAAAATTTGACTTCTACCAGGATTTATGCATTTTTCAGCGCCAAAGTGTATTCTGCTGGGGAGCACTGCCAATTTGCCAAACCATGGAGTTATTTCACATGTTTTGTTCCAGCGTTTGAGGGAGCGGCAACCACCTCCATGTGTCGGTTCAGCGTTTGAGGAGTTAATGCTCTTCGGTCAATAACCATGCAGACTAAAGCCGTACCAAACGTGTATCGGGATGTATTCAACAGCGAGTTCGCTACAACCGTCACTACATAGATTGATTCCCAAGAGCTTTGAGTGGATATACACCATTCCATACAAGAGTAATTTGAGACACTTTAGGCCATTCTATTGGGTATATAGTAATAGTTATTATTATCATCGTGAAATTTAAATCAAATATGGTTAGGTTCAAGTTTGCATTTATTTTCTTTACTATTGTGGGCCAAAGCAAGAAGCTGATAATGGGGTTTTTCCACATACATTGGCAGATACCAATTGGTGGAGTTCTTTAATGTGGTGTTGTGATTAGCTGTGCAACTTAGAGAAAGAAGGAAGTTACTATGGTTAGGTTTCAATTTTATAACGTAGTGTTATTGATTTTTTTAAAATAATAACATTACTATTTATAAATCATAACTTTCGATATGTCAGTATTGCAATGGTGTGATGGTTTAAATGGCATAGTGTGATGGTTTAAATGTGGTGGTGTTGTTCTTGCCACCAAGGTTCAAACCTTGTTGGGGTGCTATTGTTGAGCATTATGTTCAGGAGGAAGCCCCCATTTGTGACCTCACTGGTTCATAGTTCTAGGTCAAAAGCATTTATCCTTAACAAAAAATTATTACTTTAAATATAGAGGATGAACTATTACAAGAAGGATGGAGGAAGGAAGAGGAGATTTTCATGAGAAGAATGCATCGACCTGATCAACTACTTAGAGGAACATCTAACTAATTTGGGTACAAATTTCATTTTACCTACAACATTGGTATCAAAAGCCAAAAAGTCCCTAGATAATAATTTTCATAATGGAATTATTTTTAATAAAATATTTGGTTCTTGTATTAACTCACAAGACAAAGGGGATGCATTGTCAACATTGGAGACTTAGCTTCGGGTGCACTATCCTCTCCTCAAATATGGCTTTTATTGCTCTCAATTGTGATGGCAGCATTTCTTTGTCAATTGAGCAGAACAGAAACACCATTCTCTATGACATAGGACCTACAAAAATTTCTAGGTATGGTTTTCCTAAGATGAGACCATACTTATCTCTTGATCTTGATATGTAATGTCCCCTTCTTGCACCTAATCAGTTGTAGAGTTCCATTAGCCTATTCCAGGGTTTCTATAGGCTAAGTGGAGTTGGTTAGGGGACTCAGAGCCAATGTTGGGCTCTATGGTGGCTTTCGGTGCTTTTTGGCAAGACTTTCTATTTTTAGCAGTGGCCAATTGCAGTACTTACTATTTATAATAAGTCTTAGCACATCTCAATTTTGTGCCTATTTGATATTTGGGAGTACTTACTATTTTTAGTAGTTGTTATTTATAGTAAGTGTATTATTGGCAACTAGTCCAAGCCTATGTTACTCCAATAGTGTATATTTCCTATTTTGGCATTGGTGAGTTTTAAGGTTGATTAAAATAATGTTTGTATTTTTCTATCACTTAAGTTATTTTTAAAAAGTCACTTAATAACTTAAGTGAGGGTCTCAAGGTCATCCAAAAGTATAGTTGATTAAAGTTGTTTTTTAAAAGGTCAAATACTAAACCTCAAAAGGTGGATGCCACCCTAGGGAGATAAGGGATTTTTTAAATAAAATAAAAAAGGCTCATGAGGGGACATGGAAGTCTTGGAGGGAAAATAATTCAAAAACGGTTGCCCTAATTTCCCTCTCACTTCTATAAAGCAACATTTTGGCTCTCATTTGTTCATCGTTCATTTGGCAACATCACAGGATGCTATTGGAATGCTTCCAGGGCTCTATTGCTACGTGTTGAAGAGGAAAACCCTCACCATTTGGAGTTGGTTTCGATGATGAAAGATCCACCCTAGCCGGATAGGAGTGATTCTACTTCAGGGACCACCTTGGGTGTCAAGGGAGTTTTGATTTTCAATCTTTTGATCATGAAACGATGAAGAATTTCGTGGTTTTTTGACATGGTTTTAAGTTTTTGGTGTGTTTGATCTTTGGCTTCTTTTTGGTGGTGATTAGAGTTGTTTTTGGAGCTTTTTCTGAGGTCTGATACCCATTTCTAGAATTCTGAAACTATCATTTTGACAGTGACTGAAAGTGGAAATCATTCGTAGCTTTGTGCATGCTTGGCCAATTATTCTGAGTATTGACTCATTGGATTCCTGCTTGGGCGCCTCATTTCATGCATTGGTTTGGATTTATTGCTGAGGTTGTGATTTTTGGGAGCTGGTCACCCTCCTAGGGCGCCATACATTTCCTATGTTGACATTTTCAGATCTTTCTCAGACGGATAGCAACTTTGGTGTCTGCTACCTGCGACAGCGAGTTTTGTGGTGTCTTTCATTTGTATTTGCTGGCCCAAATGAAGGGGAATGTTGTGGATTGATAGTTTAATCATTTGGTGACTCTCACAAGGAGTTCTATGTAATTTGCTGCCCATGTGATACTGTTATCAGGTCTGATAACCATTATTTCCAGGTCTGAAATATCTTGCATTAAGTTTGATTTTATTTGTAATCATTTGCCACTGTGATAAGTTATCATTCAATGTGAAAAGCTATTTTATTTCTCAGCATTTTCCTTTCTATGCAATATTTCCTATGTTTGCAATGCATAAATGAAAGCATGTGAAACAAAACAAACGAAAACACATCAGCAAAACATCACAATCAGCAAACAGTTTCAAAAAAAATTCAGGGGTGGTTGTTACATGATGGCAGTTCCTCCTTTCTGGCAAACCCTTTCACTATTGATGCGGCAGACCCTTTAAAAGACTAGTTCAAAATAGCTACTTAAGGCAAGTTATGTCACAGCCATTGGAAGATTAAATAGCACAACGGGATGCTGCACCATTAGCCCATGAAAGTGTAGATAAATTTGGTATTTTCCTTTCCCATTTATCCTGACAGATATTTTCATCAAGTGAAAATTCATATCTAGATGGTACGAATTGGTCTGTTCAAGATGAAACCACTCCACAAATGATTTTAGGTAGGAAAAGTGAAAACATTGTTTTAAGGGCCATCCATAACTGTGGAAGAGCTGTTTGTGGCTGTAATATCTCTTTTTCAGTTGAGTAAGTGATCGCTTTGGAAAATAGGGGCCAGAATGCTATGATAAAGAATAAAAGGAAGAATAAAGTCCACATACTCAAACAGAAATCTGCAGTCTTCAGTTTAGCGGTGGGAGAGGGGATCATGTGAGAACAAGTCTCTTTTTTTCCAGAAGATGGCTTTTGCAGGTAAATTTCACAGTAGATGCCTATCAGAAGTCAACCTCAGCAAATAGTTAAATTCTTAATGGAGGCCCGGAAAGCAATATATCCCTGTTTTCCATTTTTGAGAAAAATATTGGATAACCTTCATCTTTCATAAAGAAAAGGACTTGGAGTCAACAAAATCCCAATACCAGTTCTAGAGTAAGACAATATTGGCTCTGAAACCTTGGTAGTCCTGCTTCAACCCAAATAAGCAGATGGGCCTTCACAGGTGATATGGGTCAAACTTCCTGGTTTACCCATTGACTTATAGAAAGAGAGGCACTGATGGATATTGGAATATGTGGGATAAGCATATGGGATACAATAAACAATCATTTCTTAATCCCTCTAGGACAGTTGCAAAAGTATATGTAGAGATGGATTTAAGAAAAAGTTTACTGAGTCTATTTATATTGAGTATGATAAACAGGGTTTCTCACAAATTTTAGATTATCTGAACTTAACCTTTAGATGCAACCTCTATAGACAGTATGGGTACGTTAAGCTTGATTGCCAGGTGAAGTCATCAAAAGGCACAATTTTAACCGATCAGGTGGATATTGCCATGAGATCTACTTCTCCCACAACAGACAGATACATGTTCAGTGATAAAGAGGGGGGATCATTGGTGTTGAAAGGAAATACAAAAAATAATCTGCCGACCTTAGATGGAAAATCGTATATACGGCTGGAAATATTACCAAATCATCAGTAAAGGCCAGGGGTTTCAAAAGATGAGATAGTCCGTTGGCCTAAATGGCTCCTATGATTGATAAAAAGTCACCTGGGAAATTAGGTTGAAGCACTTGCTGATTGTGAGTAAAGGACTCTATGAAAAAAGAATAGGAGTCTTGATAAAAACATTCCTGATACATCTAGCAGCATTTTGGTCTAAAGTGGTGTAAAGGGTTTTGGGTCCCTTCAAAACCTGTTCTTCCAATATAATCAAAACATTCCTGATACATCCAAGATACTGGGCACTAACTGTTAACATTTAAGATCCTCAAAAAAGGCTGGGGGATCAGAATGTGATGCAGAGGTTAAAAAGGGATTACATATTGATGGCGGTAGCATTAAAACATGACATCAAGGCAGGAGATCCTTCATTAATATAGCAAAACCAAAGGCAAACAGAAAAATGAAGGGTACAAAACAGAGAGCAATTCAAGGGGCCTTAGAGCAAAGGATGTATCCCAAGAAAATTAAGTCGTGATTATTCTCTCTCTAAAAGTGAAAGGCCTTAGCAATTAGCACTGGTCACAAAAAATGTGCTATTCTTCTAATGGTTACCTCACAAACCTGATATTTTACACTTGTAAAAGACTATGATAAAAGGAAGCACTGCTATTATTAACAGTTGCTTTGAACGGATGGGAATTTGTAGCCTTGGATTCTCCTAGTCAGTTTGGAGGTCCAATTTGTGGGTAGAATAAGAGATGTAGGCCGATCTCTTTGGATTTACTTCATAATGCCACTAGATTAATTTCCATTCATTGGATTTGGGGAAGTCTAGTACACTTCTCAATATATACAGATCATACCAAAACCACAGCGACTTCTAGGATAAATTGTTCACCTAGATCTCATCAAGTAGGAAATATCATTATTCGAGATGATCTCAACATTCACTAAAAAAGTGGAGAAAAATGGGGAGAACTAGGGAGGGTAAATGTCCTATTGGATTTCTTCCAACCATTTTGACGCTGGAAATTTCTGTGATGTAGTGCTATAAAAAATATCTCCCTAAAAGATTAGATAGTTTTTTTGTGACTGACAAGATCATGGCTGGAAGAGATAAAATCAGATCCTGGGCTGCCAATGAAGAATGCTCTGATCACTCCCCCATTTTTCTTCACATGGAAGAAAGCAAAACAAAAACCATCAGGACCCTTTAAATTAAATTCATTTACATTACAGAACAAAACTTCCATTTTTTTGCTTAAGAATATTTGGGTGCATGTTGAGGAGGAAAATAAAGGATCAGCTATGTTTCCATTTTCTACTTGTTCACAAAAGACTACAAAATTAACAGTGGACTGGGCAAGAGAGAAGTACAGCTGCTCCCAGCAGGACATTCAAGCTGTGGATAGCAAAATTGCACAAATTTAAAGCCAAAATTTGAGTGAAATATTCAATGAAGGAGAGCTTTGCTTGCTCAAGGGACTGGAGAATTCCAAAAGTTATATGCTGAAATGGGAATATGCAAAATGGAGACAAAAAAGCAGGGCTATAAGGATTGAACACGTTGATAAAAATACAAAATTCTTTCAATATGAAGAAAACGTAAAATACTATTTGGGATATTCACAGTGTTGAGGGAACTGGGTTTTCAAGCTTTGGTTTCATAGATAAGATAGGCACTGCACATTTTCAGTATCCATTCAAGGAGTACACTGGAGCAAATATCACTGAGATTGTTCATCTCACTACCTTTCTTCCCAGGTTCATAGAGGCCATTCAAAATGAACTGCTTATGAAGCCTGTGCACAAAAATACATAATTCTTTCAATATGAAGAAAACATGAATACCGTTTGGGATACTCACAGTGTTGAGGGAACTAGGTTTCAAGCTTTGGTTTCATGGCTAAGATAGGCACTGCACATTTTTGGTATCCATTCAAGGAGTGCACTGGAGCAAAGATCACTGAGACTGTTCATCTCACTACCTTTCTTCCTAGGTTCATGGAGGCCATTTAAAATGAACTGCTTATGAAGCCTGTGCACAAAGATGAACTGAAGGAGGTAGTCTTTTCTTTCCTGAAGGACAAAAGCTCAGATCCGGATGGCTGGCCCATTGAGCTATGCATGTTCTTTCATGAATTTTTGGAGGACGACCTGCTGAAAGTGGTAGAAGGATTAAGAATCTCTGGAAAAAAAATGGGCTCATCTAATTAGACATTTTTATCTTTGATTCCCCAAAAAGCTGTTCCAGATACTTCTGAATATTTCAGAACAAACTGCTTATATGCAATTCTATCTACAAAATCATTGCCAAAGTTATTAATAGACAGATCAAACCAGTTCCTTCCAATGCAATTCAGCAAAGTATTTTGGTTTCTTAAGTGGTAGATAAATTCATGATGGTGTTAGTGTGGGATGGGAGATTTTAGATACCATCAAAACAAGAAGATTTCAGCCTTCATCAAATTGGACCTTTCCAAGGCTTGTGACAGGGTCTCATGATTATATCTGAGACTAATCCTTTTACATGTTGGTTTCTGTCTCCCTATTGTCAATTGGGTTGAGGGCTGCCTAAATTCAATAACCCTATCAGTTCTTATCAATGGCTCTGTGGCTCCTTTTTTCAAGCCCACTCAGCTTAGGCAGGGCTGCCCCTTGTCACCTCTCCTTTTCTTGCTTCTGGCTGAGGGGCTCAGCAGATTTCTGTTATATTCGAGAAGCCCTGGCAGTTTAAAAGAAACAAAATTGGTAGTCTTGTTATTCACACACTTGCTTTCCATTGATGATGCTTTTTCAGAAGTGGCACCATTGGTGATGCAAATTTTTACAACGAGATTTTAGTTATCTATATTACAGTTACAGGCATGCACATAAATTTTCAAATATTATCTCTAGCATACAGTAGCATCCCTAAGATCAAGGCAGGGCTCTAAATAATATTCTAAAGTTGAACCATTCCTTTCAACAAAGGGATTAACTAACAGGGCATTGCCCTTGAGGAAAATGATTATGGGTTCAGTGATTGGATCTGGCTGTAAAAACATTTAAAAAAAGAATCGAGACTTGGTGCAATGGCTGGCTTTCGTCCAGGGGAATTCACCCTCATCAAATCAGTATTGGAAGCAACTCCAGTGTACTGGCATGCATCCCTATTGGGATACAAAAAATGATCAGATGGAAATATTTTAGCTTTTTGTTGAAAGGCAAGAAAGAAAAGGACACCCTGGCTGTAGTTGGCTAGGAAAATCTCTCCAAGCCAAATTTTTTAGGGGGTTGAGCTTTGAAAAATATCTATATCTTCAGTCAAGCACTTGCTGCAAAGGATAATTAATGGAGAGGGGCTTTGGCATAAACTTACAGTCATTGGGCAGAAATACTTAGAGCCAATATCCATAATTGAATGAATAACAACAAATCAACATCATACTGAAAACTGCTCTATTTTCTGGAAAGCATGGTTGAAGCTTTTCCTTTGATTGGCTCTTGGTTGGCTTGGAAAATTGTTGATGGTAAAATGGTGAGGATTGGATTGGATCCATGGGGAGCTAAGTGACAGATTCATTTTTGGATTCGGGTATGGGTACGCGAATCCCGTACGGGATTCGGTCAAAAAAAAATTTGGGGTTGGGTACGGTTTGGGTATGTTAATACAAAAAACATATAAAAATCAGAAATATATACATATTTGCAGCAGTAATTAAGTTCAGAATACACTACCATATTAATAGTCAAATAACATAGCAAAAGTACATCACCACTTTCATAGTCAAATATTAAAATATTAGTGATACTTGAATGTCATGATATTAAAGTTCAAACATAAAAAATGTCAAGTGTTTACAATCAGCCATTATTGATCATTGATCAATCTGAATCATATGGTTCATCAAAAAGAGCATCATCAGCATCATTAGATGCTATATCATATTAACCTATCTTTCACTTGAGAAGCAGCTCTTGTTTATCCATATTGTCCCATGCAGAAACTGTATCCATATATATTTAATGTTGGTGATTTGCTGCCTAGTCTCACTTAGGGTTTCGCCCTCCATACAAACTCCTTTCTGTTCTGTAGAATATTATTTATATACCTGTGTTGCTTTCAACATTCTGAAATAAACTTTTGATTCTCATTGATGTATATCGGCAGCAATGGATGGACAGTAGTATGAAAATTTGCTTGAAAGGAACCTCCATGTTAAGGATTTAATATGTTCGTTCTTTCTAGATTGAGGTTGAGGGATCTATCATTTTCAGACCAATATAAACAGCTCGCTGCATGATGAAAAAATATACCATGTTGCCAATTTTTGCACAGATGGGGAAAAATGTCAAGCTTTCAGGTCCTTGTGAGGCAAAGATTAGGGTTGGAATGAATATTTTATTATTTAGAGTCAAAAAAATAATTCAAAAATGCAAAAAAAGGCACTTTTTCCGCGGCCTGGGCATTTTGGACGTCTAGATTCAAGTCAGATTCACGTCGGATTGGCTGGCGTATCCTAGACAAATCCACAGTGGCATTTCAAATCCATGAATCCACAATCCAATTTTCATACCCTGTGCGAATTTGAATTGTAGCGAATCTGAATTTGAATCCAGT
Source organism: Sequoia sempervirens (assembly GCA_007258455.2). Lineage (NCBI taxonomy): Eukaryota > Viridiplantae > Streptophyta > Pinopsida > Cupressales > Cupressaceae > Sequoia > Sequoia sempervirens. Next base: position 11,690 of record VDFB02320606.1, on the reverse strand, counting down.
ACAAATCGTATCATATCCAGAGGCTAGGAGTGACAAATCGGTAACTTCGATGGGGAGTAAAAGAGATTTTTGAACTCTCCAATCAGCTTTTACATGCACTACATGATCAAAACATTTTTATTTTGGCTGATGCTGCTGCTCCAAAACAATCTAATCAGTGAAGAGAGGAATTGAAGTCTGCAGTGGATCTTGGCCTTCAAGATCCCCTAGTCCCTAAATGGAATGATTTTATGCAGCAGCTCATTGGCAGTGCTATAAAATTGTAGCAAGGAGAGGATACCCTTGTTGATCGCAAAATACATCCACAGGCAGGTATGAAGTAAAGTTAGGTTATTTGCCTCTCTATTTGTGGAACCTATTGGAGCAGTGCAAGAGTGGTGGTGGAAGAAAATATGGGCTCTGGAACACACACTAAAGGCTTAAGTTTTCTTTTGGTTGGCCCTATCAAACAAGATATTAACTTGGGACGTCCTCCAAAAATGAGTTCGGTCTAGTCCCAACTTTTGTTATGCATATAGAGAGCATGAAGTATTTATTGTTTATTGGTTGCATGTCATTTCACCAAGGAGGTTTTGACTGCTGCAAGGTCTTGGATTGGTTGTGTGAGCAGATGAGAGGAAATTCATCATCCCAAGCTTTCAAAAATTGGTATAAGGATCCACAGGTAAAAAATTTCAAAGCTTTTCTAGTGGTAGTTAGCTGGGACATCTAGAGGTCCGGAAACGTGATATTGTTCCAGAGAGCATCCTTCACTCCTCTACTACTTTTCTATAAAGTAAAATTTTGCTTTGGAAATTATTAAACTGTTGTCAAGGGGAAACTTAAAAGGATTCTAAAGGATGTGCATCTGTCTTTTTCTGCTCCTTGGTGTTTTTTAGATGGTGCATCTAGGTAGAACCCACAGAAGTGTGGCACAGTTGGCAAACTAAATCTCTCACATTTCTTTTATTTCTCCCTAGGATTAGAAACTAGAAGTAACAATCAGGCTAAAATTTTGCCTCTTTCTGTTGGTGTGAAAAGGTATTTTACCTAACTTGTTTCACTTTAAGAACTATTCACACCTTATTACTTAAACTTACTTAGGTCATTTACTTTTTGTGTCTCAAGCCATATGATAAGACAATTGTCATGATCTTAGTTTGCCTTAAGGTTTTATTTAGGGTTTGACTCTCGCCTTTATAGCATCTTATTATTTTTAATCTTGGATATATTCCACAACCTTGTATCACATTGTTTTCTAGCAATATAGCAATTATTTCATTGCATCTCTCTTGTGTGGAAGGTATTTGGTCTTGCTGGTTAGATTGTTGCTCCTATGATTTTTATTTCTTCAACATGGTATCAAAGCTTTGAATCAGCAAACCCCTTCTTGTATTTCGAGGGTTTTGGCTAGGCACTTCTACAAAGTGCCTCTTGTCTAGAGTGAAATGGACCTCACAGTTGTGCTCAAAAGGCCCAAAAACAACTATTTTCATATAAGACACGATAGGGTTTGGTGACAAGAAAAATTTTGCGCTTTTTTTTGGGAGTTGACTAGGCTACCATTGTACCAATTCATACGGTCGTATGGATCTATACAATCATATACCATTAAAATATCTCAAACAACATCAAAGATTGGTAAGAGCAATTAGAAGAAAAGGAAAATATTTTTTTAATTTATAAGCCATCATCACAATTAAACCTTGGTAGTAATCATTTTTTAATAAAAGAAAAAAAAAACTAAAAGCTTTTTAATTTTAAAATTATTATCAAAAAGAAAATATTGCCCCATAGGGGCTGCGAGGGTACCTGCTGCCTGCCATGGCAAGGCTAGCACGCCCTCAGGCCCCACCCCCATTAAGAGGCACAATACCCTAAGGTAACCCCCCTTTAATAGGGGTGGTAGCACCTTGGGGCCTGCCCCCCTTTTCATAGGGTGGCATGGGTGTATAACTAACAACAATCTATGCTTGTCTTGGAATGTGCAATCATTATCATGTGCATTGATTATTTGGGTCGTCAACGCCCAACAATCTATTGTAGTGTCTCTCTTCTTAAAGTGTGTATATGTTTTTTTTGGCCCTAAGTGACGGATATAATATTAGTCTAACTTATTTATTAAATGCAACATTGAATTTTGACATGTAAGCAGTCTAAGGTCATTTTAGATTTAACTTACTGTACTTTTCTTAGTGGAAAGTTCAAGCTCTTTATGCTGATATAATAATAATATTTCATGTCGAAACTATTATCTCTCAAGGAGATATCAAGCACAAGAAAAGACCAATGATTGAATGTAGCCACAACATAATATCCATTCTCATCTATTTACAGATTCAGTCCAAGGGAAAGTAATCAGAAGTGAGTCACAATTCCTTTGAGTCATAATCAAATAAGCATTGTAGAATAAGATTGGGCTAAAAACAACATCCATCATTAGCAAGGAAAAGCACATGTGGTGACAGAATATCTATATGGTACAAACTATAAAGTTGCGGCAACAGACAGGAGAAACAAGTAATAATTGTTTGGATTCTTGGTTACTTAGACTAGCAATAATCCCTGCACTCTACAAACATATTGGAGATCATCTTTCAACTGAAATTTTCTATCAGAGAAACCTATTAATAAGTAAAATTACAAATAGGCCAGAATGTTAAATCAATGAGATCTCATTCCATTCGATAAACATTCATTTCAAAAACATATTAAATAATCAAATAAATCTCCCCTCTTAACAGAATATATAATGCCTGCACTTTAATCAGTAACAAACAAAGATGCAAAGGGCCGTGGATTAGAAGCGAGGCAGAAAATTTGCCATGATGTTGGGCAGGGTTGAAGCCCATCCAAGGCACGCTATTCCTCGTAATGAGGGCTATTCCCAAAAGATAACTTTGGTGAAATAGAAAGCTCTTGAAAGTGGCTTTCAGAGAAACGGAAACCTATGTTTGATGGTGCACTCCCCTGGATTAAACTGTAGCAGGTGAGCATTACCAGGAAATCATCAAAGGATCATGGTAGAACATTAGGTAATATTCTGACTCGCTTTAAAACCCCCTAAATTTACTACGGCAGCCCACAGCTCCAGAGGTTGTGCTGTAGAGAGTACTTGCACATTTAATTTAAGTGTGACAAAAAATTAAGGCATGAACCAAGTTGAAAGCTTAACCCAGTTATGAATGTGGTTCAAATTTACTCCACATCACATTAAAGGTAATCCTTAATTAATGGGGTTTAAGTCGCACGAATTAGGCCCAAGCTTACTTACAATATATGATGGTTCTTAAATTGGGATTTTAAAGAAGTCTCACCCAAGATTTATCAAAAAAATAGATCATAACAACACCAGTAAACCAAGAAAATAAACTAACAGATAATCTAGGATTAAAAAAAAATTCATAGATGCATTTACCCTAATTTTTAACAACCAAATTTACTACAATATGACTTGTATGAAACCCAATTAGCCCTAAATTCGCATTCATCCGGGTAACTTAAAGAAATAAGATACAATGCCTTTTTTCGCATACCCTCGACGTTTTCACAAATCACGGAAAACTAGTTGAATAATAAGAAGAATGGTCCGCCTAAAAATAGAAGATTTGTGAATCCTTCCTCAAAAATAGGTCAAATAAATAAATCAATTAAGAAGTTAATCTTATAGGGATGTAACAATTAAGAATTTATCAGATATCAAATAACCTTTCGTCCTCTCCTTCGTGATTTATATTGAAAAACATTTAAATTAAAAGAATCGCTGGCCTAAATCAGCAGAAATCTTAGTTGTATACTCAAATATATAATATTAATCCTAATTCTTCGTGGAGTTAGAAACAAAAATATCCAAAACCCTTCTGTGCATTTTAGCAAATCGCTGAAAAACATCCGCCTTAAACTACCAAATCCGCGGATTTACACTTATGTCACAGATGTAATCGGAATAGAAATCTTTCATTGAAAAAGAAAAGAATAAAAAGAGAGAAGTATAGATTTGCAAAACAAATATGGAGAAATATAGGTTTAAGGAACATACCCATCAGGCCTAGGGATATTCCATAGAAAATTTCCTTGACAAGATTGGGACCTTTCAAAACAACGTGGTGAGAAGCCAGCCTGTGGGCAGGCATTTTCCTCCTTATAATCTTCTGCTTCTGTGAAAAAAAGTCGAAACGCCAAAGCAGACAAAATGCACGGCAACAGAAAATCGATATAGGGGAGATGGCCCAGTAGTCGTGCACCCTAACTTCACGCGTCTAATTATCCTACGTCGAAATTTCTCCCAATTTTTTACAACAGCTTACTTGGCAAGTTCTCTGCTTATAAATAAGGTTTCAGGGCCACATCATCAAATATGATGCCACATCAGCATGTGTTTTTGTCAAGGTGTCCAAAAAGGCCCCAAAAAATAGTGAGACCAGTTCTCGTGCATTACAACATGAGTAGTTGAGCACTGATGTGGTATCACATGATTGGTTACTTTTTAGATCAAAAGCATACATTTTGTTTAATTATGGGTAGTCAAATCACAACTATTGGACAATATATAAACGACTATTGGGTATTATATTTACGATTGAGTGCGCGACTATTGGACCCCGCACGACTATTGGGCCCTCTCCCCTATTTATAGGGAAATTAATTTATTTTTTATGATTTATGAAAATGTTTCGATTTTGTTATTATTTCGTTTTGAGGATGGGGAAAGTGGGGAGAGGGTTGGGAACTTCGTAAGAAGACTTCAACATCATGCATATCCATGCCCTTCTCTCTTATTTTAGTAGTTTTTAAGTGTGAGGGGATACACTTTAAGTTTTATGTGGTTTTTTTTTCTCTTCTCTTTTTATGGTGTGTATCTATATGAAAATTGGATTTCATTTCGGGGAGGGGGAAAGTGGGTAGAGGGTTGGAAATTTCGTAAGAAGACTTCCAACATCATGCATATAATGTCGAGAATAACATACCCATTTCCTTCTTCTTTATGTTAGTAGTTTTTAAGTGTGAGGGGGTACACTTCTAAGTTTTATGTGGTTTTTTTTTCTTTTTCTCTCTATCCTTTTTACGGTGTGTATATGAAAATTGGAAAATATTAAAAACAAGTTGAGTAATTTAATTTATTTTAATCATTATTAATGCAGCATTCAAATTAAATATAAGAGTTAACAAAATATGATAAAAACATAAAAAGATTTTATCAATATTATTTTTTGTTGCGTCAAATCTATGGTAGTTATGTTTCAAGATGGTGATATGTGAGTGTTCTTACCAACAGTATAGTAGTGCATAGATTTATAGCCTAAGAATTGGATGAATGAGATCGAAAGAAGAGATTAAGGCATCAAATTTCTTGAGAGCCTTGAGAGGATGAGAAGAGGACAACTGTCCTCACATGGTTGGTGGATGGGGATGAATTCAATATCAAAGGGGATTCAATGGTTAACAATCCCCTTAGAGAAAGTGAATGGATCATATGGAAAGGGGTGCTCAGGAGTACCTCAGGGGGGAGGGCAAGTCCTTGACCTATGTGACATGTACCAAGACCTATATCACATGTATAAAGGATACATGCTTTCTGTATAAAGGTCCATGCCTATGTACACATTGGAGAGTGGAGGATTTGAGGGGAGTTGACTTGTATTAAGGATGTGCAAATGGGGGATTAAGAGGTTGATTGATTTTAACACTTTAATAAAAGTGGATAAAATGGACAACTAAATAACATATGTTTAATTTTAGAGATGAGGATATAGACTCAGATAAATAAATATTTGGATTTAGTTATCTAAGGTGGACTATAAGAAAAGGATAATTAAATGATCTAGGCTAGAAAAAGGGTTGGGTAAATAGTAATGATTAGTGATTTATTAATTGAATAATTAAATAAGTGCATAAAAAATGAATAATTAATCAAATAATGATTGTGTTGTTCAATTAATTATAGAGGAAATAGTTGGGTAATGATGATATTATAATTTTAGGTGTCTACATTTTGTCCCTCTTTGAGATGGTGTTACAAAGTGGAATTATTTTAAAGAAAATTAAATCATAGCATTTACAAAAAGATGATTAAATCAAGGAAGATGTCATGGTTATTCAAAGGAGGAATGATGATAGGGATGATGATGCTCCTTCAAGAAGATAGGCAAGTTTGGAGAACATGAGTGTGCTCTTGAAATGAATTAAATGATGCAAGCTAGAGTTAGGATTGTAGATGCAGGATGATTGGATAGAAGAGGTTGAGGGATATGTGATGAAAGGATAAACAAATACAAGGGTTGAGGGAGATGAGGGGTGACTCATTATGTTGTGTTGGATTAAGCACCATTTATTTGATATAACACAAAATATTATGCACAACAAGGTATAAGAAATCAAGGTGACAATGTGTCCTATATATAAAAATAGGTTGCAAACAACCCTATATTGTATAGTACCATGATATGGAAGGCCATGATACCGTTATGGAAAGTAGGCTACAAGGATAAATACAAACATAAGAAAAATGATAATGCACATTTAAACTAGTAAGAAAGCATGCATGAAATGATATAAAGACATACATGGTGTTGTCTCAATCAAGCTAAAAAGCTAAGACTAATAGATGATGGATGGTTGTTGTTGATGTGGGAATGATATGTCCCAAGAATAACATGAGGATTAGGAAGGATAAATCCTAATGATGATTGGATATTTTGATCACTACTTATAGTGAGGTTAGGAATAAGATGAATATATGTGATTGGATTATTTACTTAGATTATTGAGCTAGATTGCATGGATTAGGTTTTGCTTGTAATGTTGGATTGCATGGAGATAGATTGTAGCTTAAAACTAATGACAAGGGAAAATCCAAGTCAAGCAAGAAAAATAAAGGGATTATGGATGTTGGATGGAAGAAGAGGTAGATGGAGCTACAAGATGCATGAGTATAGAGGGTATCTGAATAAATCACACTCTAGGATAGGGAGGGCGAAGATAGAGGATTGGGGGATTTGTTGGGGGATGGATGTAGTATAATCAATAAATTTAAACCAATGGGGTAAATCCTACCATTTTTTGTGAGATGGTAGGATGGTGTTTGGGTGGTGGAGGAGATAGTTTGATGGCTCAAGGTAGCAAAGGATTCATGAGATAGATGCCCTACAAAGGGGGTGTATGATGGATGAATGGAGGGTTTTTATGTGATCTCCAAGGATTAGGTCACTTATATATAATATGCCCCAATGTGGGTATAGTGGGTATGACAAGGCACTAAGATGCTCATGGTTGAGATAGGATGGGGTAATATTGGAGGAAGATGGGGGATACAAGTGTTTGGATGGTTTGATGGTAGTAAGTGTGAGTATAAAGTATTTATATCATGGATGGATAAGATGGAGGGATTAGAGGGATGAATGATGAACTACCCAATGTTTAATGTGGCTAGATGACGACACGTTCCATAAGTATTTGATAAAATAGGATGTGGATTGAAACCAAGATGAGGGAGATGAGGTTGTATTATAAGGAAAACAAGACGAGATAGTGATTTAGAAAGAGAAAGAGTGTGTCAGGGTAAAAGTACAAACTTGTGTCACACTTTTTGAAGGAAATGACCAACACAAATAAAAATTTTCAACTTCAACCAAATAAAAGTTGTCTTTATGTTTTGAATTTCAAAATGGCATGAACTAATAAAATGTGGAACTCTTGATGAAGTTTATACTTGTAATATTTAAATTTTGGTTCGATATAATTTTATAAATTTAAGACCAAAATTTGAATTGTTTAATTTTTTTTTTAAAAAGTGAGCTCAATGGGACGTCATAGAAAAAGGAGTAAACACTTCTTTTTTCCCTAATTTTTCCCCAAATTGCTAACTTCAATGTAGTGCATGGGAAAAAATCAATTTTTTTTAATAATGTTTTAAAGTGAAACTTCACTAGAACGGCATAGTTTACATTGGATATCAACTTTTATCTAATTTTTTTATCCTTTAAAAAAAAAATACTCTTTTGAAAAGGATTCCTTCCTCTAGTGCACGATATATTTTTCAAAAAAATGAATGTATATATATATATATATATATATATATATATATATATATATATATATATATATTTCTAATCAGCCTCATGTTTGATTATAAAAACCATAGTAAATTTAAAAAATAAAAATAAAACTAATCAAAGTATGAAAAAAAATCTAAACTAAGCTCTACAAAAGGGTATTTTTATATTTTCATGAAATTAGCCCTAGTTGGAGAAATTTAGAGTTGAAGTTGAAGTTTTTTTTAATTTTTCCCAAAAAAAGGGTTAAGTTGCCACATAAACAATTTTAGGCAAAATGGTTTCACCTAAAACTATTTTGATCAAAACCACTTATCCCAAAAAAAGACATAAATTTAGTCACATTTCAAATTTTCAATTGAAAAAATTATTTTATAGTTTCAAGCAAAAAGGTTTAACCCAAAACTATGTGTCAAGTATAAGCCATATGGTTTTAGGAAAAACCATTTTGGCTAAAATTACTTAGGGTGAAATTGTTTCAAAGACTGTTTTCATTGCACCAAAAGATCAACCTATTAATGCTTGATTCAACCACCAGATTTAATGAATCCACAGGAGGCGGTTAAGTCATGTCACGAACATGAGTGTTGTATTGCACAACACAAGGAGACCAAGGGTGCACACCTTGCAACAATCCCCCCAACACAAGCGAGGGGTTCAAACCTATGACCTAGGCTCTGATACCAATTGTTGCAAAGGCAACTGCCATTGCACCAAAAGATCAACCTATTAATCTCTGATACAACCACCAAAGTTAATGAATCCATGAGAGGCGGTTAAGCCATGTCACAAACCTGAGTGTTGTGCTACATAACACAATGAGACCAAGGGCACAGACCTTGCAAAAGAAATTGTTTCACTCAAAACTATTTAGTTGGCTGAAAGTGTGACACAACTTTGTGTTTTTACCTGTTAATCACTATAAAAATTCATGGATGACAATGAGGAGGTGGATGATAGGTGCAATGGGTGGATGAATGTTAATACTTGTGGTAGGGTAGGCAAGAACTACCACTAAGTGTAGGGTGCAAGAGGATGGATGGATTACACATGATGCCTATTTTCCATATTTTCATCACGATTTTTATCACACCCCATTGTGTGTTTACCTATTTACTATTACTATGTTAGGGTAAATTATTGCATATGTGAATGTATTTGGAATTTTGATTGGAAATATGTATGGTTGTACTTTATTTATCATAAGATTATGAATGAGTGTTAATATTATGTGATAGAATGCATATATGGAATGAATGGTTATTGAATTTGATATTCTAACTATGAAAAGTATAATGTAAATGCTTATTTTGATGAACAGTTAACTACCATGAAATATGTTAAGTTGGATCTAGGTTCATAATCAATCCTCTAAAAGTGAGGGGAAGTATCACTCAGGAGAAGAACTTGGTTGGGTAACCTGTAACTAAACCCAAATGAGCTTACACACACACTCACAATAGAATGGTTGAGTCAAGTCACAGTGTTGGGAATTGGTAAGTCATCCTTAGCATGATGTGTTTGCATTAGGAAGGGTCTTGATTACTGTTAAGTGCATTCTTTGATGATGTTTAAGTGTTTCATGTTTATGAGTTCTATGTTATATTACTATACTTGATTGAGGAGATATATATACATAGAATGTATATATATGTATATATATGCATGTCGACGATAAACCATACATGTAAGAGAACACATACATGAGAGTACATAGGTAGACGTACCTATGCATGTTTATGGACAGGTTGGTTATGGGCATGGTGACATCGTGAGGACAATGAGACATGTATGTATATATATACATCACATGTATATATATACCTATCAATAAGATAATAAGTGTTCATGTGTTACTTTTGTAATCAAATGTGTGTGTGTATACAAGTGATATTATATATGAAATGTTAACTTGATCTTATTCATTCAAATATCAAGTGGAATATTTAGACAAACTTATTTGTTAATGAATATATATAAATATATATATATGCATACACACACACATATATAGCATTGGAAGCTATTTAATTATTGATATATATATATATATATATATATTTACATGTAATATGATATGGCCGATCTATGATAAAGGCCAATTTAAAATATAAGTGTTATGGTCAATTTAATATGAATGTAGCACTATTTTTAAGCAATGCAATACCAAGCGATGAAATGCATTTATCCATATGGATAATAGTCGATGGAAACATAAATATTAAATCTGATGTGCAAAGTATTTAAGCACATGAAATAAAAGATGCAAACCATGATAATAGACGTGTTGGTTCAAAGCACTAAACAACGCTATTATTATGGAAATCGATTCATTCTTAATGTGTCGATTACCCAATCCATGACCAAGTCAACTATAAAATGTGTTACCAAAAGACTATTGACTAATTCCTCTATTTAAACCGTGGGCTTGAGAATAGGGAATGTGCGGAATACTTGGTGCCATATTATGAAATCTTTGTTTCCTTTAGAAGTCTAATATGCCTGGAAGTTGATTTATTGTTTGAAGCATGTGCATTATGAAATAGTCAATCTGTTGTGGTAGGCATATAGTTGATTTGTTGTATGGTTTTGGTGAGTAATAAGATAGAATTTTGCCACCTTTCCTTTGTTAAGTTGATTCATTGGTTAATTGTTGAGAAGTGTCATTGCTTCAACCTTGTTTGTAGGTTGTAAAATATGGTTTTTGGGTATATATATGAGGCATACTCACCTCATTTGCTCACAATTCTTCTTTGTATCATTACACTACTCTGTTTTGTTGTATTTTTCTATTGAGTGAGTTCTTATTTTGTTGTGAGTTATTGAGAGGAGTTTAGAGAGAGAGATTAAGAGAGTTTGTTGCCAAGTTGATTCTAAGAGGAGGCTAAGCTTGGGATCCAATGGTCAACTGGAATAAGTGTAAATCAAGCATGAGATTCTAATCACATCATGCTTTGTCTTTGTTGTGAAAGATTGATTGCCAAGTGTGTGTTTAAAGTAGGAGTTGCAATAGGTTGCATGAAATAAAGGAATAGTCTACTTTGCTTGTGGGAAAGGAAAAGACTTATTGTTATGATCTTCTTATAAGTGCTTGTACTTACTCCATATTAAGGAGAAATTGAATGTTTTCTTTAGTATTACATACTAGTTTTTATGAAAGGGAAATAGCTTGTTAGGTTATATTATGCTTGAAATCTTATATGTTATACCTGGGATTAGATTATACATTGAAGAGGGTAACTTATGTTTATGCTTTATGGGTAGAAATACCATTATGTTTTGGGAGAGGGAATAGGTTGTTTCTAAGGTTAATGACTACCGATTGAAGGAAATAACCTATGCATAGTTTATAATGGCCTGAAGTCAAATCGAGCTTGAGTAGTGTATGTGGTAGGATGATTGTCATTTGAGGTATTGAGTGATAATACTTTGGCCAAAGTAGTATGATTTCCTTTGGCTCCACTGTCAATTCACCGTGTTCCATTTATGCATGCTAGCTCAGGATTGTAGTGTCTACAAGTTCTAGTTATGTAGGGCACAACACTAAGCTTAGAGTGGTTGTCATTACGAGGTTACTTCACCAATCTCTTTGTCGAATGGTAGGGCCATCTATTAGATGATAGATTTGTGGGGGACCGCATTTGAGTCAGTGGTTGGCAA
>VDFB02320605.1:0-80264 GCA_007258455.2 Sequoia sempervirens | reverse complement strand
GAGTTCAATGAGGTGTACACGGTGAGGAATGCTTACAGTTTTTCCTTTGATCCACCCGTACATGATTCATATTTGATGCATGATTCTTGTGCACAGGGTGATTCTCTCGGTACAGTCGAGGGGAGTAGTTCATTACTGTGTGCAGAGCTACCATCTTCACAAGATGGGATTAGCGGATGCAGGTATTTGACTCGGCAGTTTGCGGGGTATTACTTGCAGGGGCAGCAGTCTGTTATCCATCATGCTGATATGTATTCGTTAGGGCTTGATACTTCTATGTCGCAGATTTTTCATATGAGTACATGGTTTCAGGGCGACTATGGTGTTAGTCGGCATGATGGTTTGGACAGTTATCACATCCATGAGTATTTAGCAGAAGACAGGGAGAGATTCAGGACAGTAGATGCTTCTAGAAGTTTTTATCTCTGCATGACGGATGGATGTGGATTCAGATTGTATTGGGATCCCGGTGGCGACAGCTTTGGCACCGAGCATGGGATGGGTCCCAATGGGTTACTTCACTATTCTCAGCATGGTGAAGTTGGAGGCAGTAGAGCGCAGTGGCAGCCTGAGGAGGACCGTCACGACAGACTCTTACGCTGGGTTTGGGATCCAGGCATTGATTGCGCAGTTGAGTTTGATGATGCTACAGGAGATAGTTCGAGATGTGTGGGACATTACACAGTTTTCCTTTTGGGGCCTTCCGAGGATTCGAGTTTGTTTGCAGTGGAGATTGCTTGGGGTCAAGCAATTTTAGGGAGGGCGGACTGTCATGTCCCCATTTTTGGCGAGCATCAGTGATCGTGAGATTGGCCTATCAGGAGACCCTCGTAGGCTGACGGAGTGGTTAGAGGGTCGTCTCGGAGCTTGGCTCAGCATCAGATTGGCAGTTTTGATCAATTGGCTTTCGTTCGGGCTCATTCAGAGACATTTTGCAGAATTGCTATTTTTAGCAGTTCCTGGCAGGCCGTGTGGGACCACTGCTATTTTTAGCAGTATGGCTTTGGCGGCATCCGGAATCACTTCAGAGTTCGTCAGCATCAGACGGATCGGTAATCAGATGAGTAACGAGGAAAATATTAATATTTAATTGTATTGATTAGATATTAATTATTTAATGGTTTATAATATAAAGTTATAATTTAAAAATTATAACTTAAGTGATTGCCTTGAGGGGTGCGCCCAACATTAAAAGGGGCCAATTTGACTATTAAATTATAATAAAATATTTGACGGAGAACTATTGAAAATTAAAAGAATTAAAATGTCAAATATTTAATATTTCCCTATCTTTAAGGAAATCGCACTTTTTAGCATAAGAGTGCATTTGCCTTGAAAGTTGAGCCATTATTACAGTTGATGAATTGGAAATTTGCCAATCTTTGCCAGAGGACGAAGACCTTAGGGTTTGAGTTCGATATTCGTTGGAGAACGAGCCATCTCCATTGAATCAATTCAAAGGGTGTGAGATATCACCCGATTTACTGCCAGCAGAGGTTTTCTCATTCAGAGTAAATCACAGAGCATCAGAGAATTAATTGAGCTTCAGAGATTATTTCATCTTCAGAGGGTTATCAGTATTTTTGCATCTAGAAAAAGTGATATCAGTCAAAGCGCCATAGCCAGAGGGTTTTTACATTGATTTTCTTGGAGGCCGTACATCTAATAAATAATGTTGTTCTGATCTGGCCGTACCTTTTTGTACCAGGCCGTACCATCTGTGGAAGGGCATATTCTATCAGAGAAAGCATTGTTTCATCATAAGTTTTCTTCTGGGAGCATTCTGCAAATCAAGGCGCCAACCTTTATTGATATACTAGAGACTTGAAGAAGCCGTACATTTCTGTACTACTGTTGCAGCAATTTCCAGGTTCTTAAAATATTGCAAATTCATTGTTTTTATTGTTGCATGTATATGGGTATTGATGTAATCATTTCAAAAGATCAGAATAAAAATATTGGCACTCTACTTTCATCAATATCAGAGTATTTTATTTTTATTTGAATTTATTTCAATTCCTTGCAAAAGGCGTACCATTCATTTAATGCTCAAAACATCAAAACGGTCAAAAAAACCTAAAACTTCAGAAAAGACTCAAAAATCAGTCAGGAGCAGTGTCAGGGGGAAACTAGGGTTTCTACACGGACTGTGATGTCCCCATCCTAGTCAGCACAGCTGGTTATGTGGTTAGCCTATTAATTCGATCCTTGTAGGCTGACAGATGTGTGTAGAGGATCATTTGAGGCAGTTACCCGGTGTTCAGGAGCATCCTTCTTTCAGTTGTTTCAGGTTGGGCCTTCGCAGAATCCTTTAGAGAGGTTTTTCAGATACTTACTATTTTTAGTAAGTCAGGCAGGCAGAAGCTACTATTTTTGGCAGGGCACCTGGTTCAGCTAGTCTGCTCAGATTCGACCCAGTGCATTAGTTTGTTGGTCAGTTGGAAGAATAACGAAGTATTTAATGATTTATTAAATAATTAATATTTTGACTTTATATTATAAAGTCACTTTATTAATGTATTTAAATATTATAATTAAGGCGTATTATAAAGTATTTTAATACTTTATAATAAAGTGGCATAATTAATTTAATGAATGAGTATTTATTCATTAATGAAGAAGTCCAAACAGGCAAATTAAATCATTTATTTAAATGATTATTAAAAGGAAGGGTTTGGTCGAATTTCTCAAGAGGCTTATATATTGACTGCCAAAGACAAATCGGACTCTTATGTCTTGACTATTCAATTTGTCTTCTTTTTGCTCTGAGCATTGGAGTTTGCAAAACCTAGGGTTTCAGCAGACAAACGATTTTGAAGAACGATACCTCTTCAAGATCTGGCATACTAAGACTGTGAAATATCAGTTGAAGATTGTCATACTTGGTGACTTCATACAGAAGTTGCAGTTGTACTTACAGGATTGATTCAGGGGGAATTTATCAGAGTTATTCATCAGTTGGCAGGGGCGACTTCTCAGAGTCTATTTCATAGAGATCTGGCATTCCATTTATTGAATCCGCACTTCATTTATTGCTTCTGTTGCTGGGCCGTACTGTTGTACCAGCAAGGGTCGTACTTTCTCTTCAGAAGAAATCGCTGTGGCTTTTCACTTCCAGTCTTTTGCAGTGAGGGCGCCTAGGGTTCTAGGAGTTATTTCTCTATTTTTGACCCTGGAGATTGGTATTCTGGAGCTGGCCGTACATTCTTCTCTTATTCCAAGGCGGCTGTAATAAACCAAGTTTTTCATATTAAATATTCTTGCCTTTTTGTTCAGAAGTTGAAGTATCGATTTTGTAATCATCCTGAATGATCAATAAATGACCTGGCATCGATATTTGATACATGTTCTGTAGTTTTCAAGCATTAAGTATTTTATATTATTTTTCTAGTCTTTTTTCAAGCAAAATCGCAATTTCCTGTTTTATGCAAAAAACCATCAAAACACAAAAAAACTACAAAACAAACAAAATCAGTGATTTCAGTTAGGGTTTGGGGTTGAGAGTCACCTGGACTCTTACAGCACTGCTTCCACAAGTATTTCTGCCTTAAGTTCTACTTTAATCTCACTTACAAATCTGCTCTTATACCATCATGTGTTGCTCTCTTCACAGCTTTAATACTTTTAGTTTCATTCATATATCTAATATAGATCTGAACTACTCTTCATACTTTGATGCTCTCAATCTTCCTTTTTCTGCTCTACATCTGATAATAATATTCAGAAAAAATGTTGCTTCTAATACTTCAAGTCTTCAAACAACCCCTTATATATACCTTTCAAAGTGCCTCATCATAAGGGATGTGTTGCTTCATGAAGGACGTCAATTGTCTTAATTTATTTCAAACCTTCTTGAAGGTGCCAACATTGGATTTATTTTCTTAATAGTGAGATGGCCTTATTTAATTTGCTTTTACCTCTCTTCGAAGTCGGCCACAAAAAATAAATATTTGTTTTGCCTTGTATAAACATGGGCATAGTTTATGGGGGTCGGCTAGGTTGACTAGTATGAGTAAACTTGATAAATATGATTAACACCTTTTAAGCAAAAATTGTATTCTCCATTTGGGCGCTAATACAAGGAAATCAGCCACTTTGTTATCACTGATTTTTGGCCATCATATATATCCTTCAAACTTTATCATTGATTTATATTGATTTTTCATCTTGCCTTTGACATCAACAACAATGTGCTAACAATCTCAAACTGTGAGTTCCTTCTTAGCATCATTCTTGGAATATAAGATCTTTGACATTGATTAGTGGCCTTTGGCCAATCCGTTTGACATTAATGATAACATGCTTTCTTACCTTTGACATCAATGACAACATATGCCAACACAATCTACAATTGGATATATCTTTACTCTCAGATCAAGAGTAATTTCATGGTAGAGAAAGTTGCCTTAACATCTAAAGCAAAATATAAAGGTAATGTCAATAAAAGGTGTGATGTGATGTGGTCATGGTGGATTGTGGTCAATCTTCAAATTGGTCCTACTACACTGAGTTCGCTCTTTTGTGATAATCAAGAAGCCCTCAAGATGGCAAAGAATCAAATCTATCATGATAGAACCAAATATATTGAATTTCATCATCACTACATCCACCAGTTGGTTGATAATGTAGTGTCCCCATTTTTGGGTTCTCTCATTGCAGTTGACTCTGACCTTCTCAGTGTGTGTCAACCTTATCAAAGGGGTTATTTGATGTTACTAGTAAGCTCAAATGATCTATAGGACTCAAATGACACTTTCCAAAGTTATTTTCAGCTTCTGGTGTGTTCTCCAAGATTCTTCGAGAGAGCATCTATTTATAGGAGGGCAATCGATTGGGTCCGATTCTCATTATTAATCATTGATATCACTCCAATGTAGTCAGATTTTGATTCCGATGCTTTTCGATAGTTTCCGCAAATCGAATGTATTAATGAGCTATAATTTAATTATTTTTACTAAGGTTGCTAATTTTATTAAAATAATTTAATGGGCACCTTAGTGTAATAGCTTGTTGGAATAAGAATTGAAAGTTTTAAATGTTGGACATTGATAAAATGATTTTTGGTGGTGAAAATGTTTAAATAATAAAATAAATCACTTTTTGCCTTTCAGGGATAGAAGGTTTATTTAATTTATAAAGTGATTTTATATTATATCTTCCGAAAAGCTTCCAGAAAATGTTATAAAAGGAGTTTTGTGAGCTCATTTGCACTATTCTGAAGATTGTTTTATTTCTCTTTTGGAATTTGTGCCTATGGCCATATTTCTTACTGGAGGGATGAAAACCCCAACAACGAAAACCTGAAAGGCAGTGCATTTCAACCAAGGATCGACGATGAGCTGAAAATTTGGAGTTTGGGGATGAAAACCCTCAGATTCCGTTGGAGCAATTTCATATAGAAGCTGCCTTTGTGTTGAATGTTTGCAAATAAGGGTTTAGAGCAAATCGATTTATCTTTCTTGAGTTTGCTAGGTTTGCGGATACTAATTTATTGTAGATTTGTAAACAAATAATAAATTTGTGAATTAGTGGTGTGTGCAAGAGGAGAAACCAGATATAAGTGCAGTGTGTGTAGAGATTGACTGAATTAAAATAATAAATATATATTACCAACTGAGTTTTACCCCAGCCATACCATTTCCAACTCCTTGAGGTAGCCGTACATCTCTTAAAAATTGTAGAAGAGAGTCAAAGTAGATTTGAGGAGGCTCAAAGGCCTAGCGTAGCCTTCCTAGGCTTTACCTATATTAGCTGCAGCCTTTCTAAAGAGTTTTGGGATTTAAAAAAATGACGTGGCACTTTGGAATATAACGGACTTGGTCAAAAACTACCACAGCATAGAAAGGGGCTGAAATTGCTGCCTTATGAATTGTTTGAACTAGCTGCTGCCTCCCAAAAAGGAATCACAATACCTACATAAGCTGCCATACAGGTTATAGGGGTGTCATACCATGAGAAGGATGGTCGTACAGCCATAAGGAGAGCAAAGAAAATCTCTGTTTGGGATTGTTGACTATTCCAAATTCCAGGTCAGAAATAATATTTATAAATATTGAAAAGTCCATTATTGTCAGAGTCTCTATATGCAATCTCTGAGTTTATTACTTTGTAACAGCAATACAAGGAATTACAAAATGTTATCTGTAGCTTATATTATGCAATGAATTGTGTGTAAAAGAAGTTATTATCAAAATTCGAAATTGTGGAGTTATGTTATGATGATTATTTATCACATTCCATCAAACAAAATGTAAAACATAATCAGACCAGCCAGCATACAAATTGTTTGACGAAATGCCTGTGCACTTAGCTTGGAAATTTTGCAAATTCATTCAGAAAATCGGGTAAGGGATTTTACAGATAATGAAGATGTTTGTCTTTATTATTGTCCTATAGACAAGCAGCTTGCAGACATAATGACTAAACATCTTAGTAGAGATAGATTTGTCAAGTGTAAAGATAATCTTGGACTCATATCTGGTTGATAATGAAGATCTTTGTCTTTATTATTGTCCTACAGAGGAGCAGATTGCAGACATAATGACTAAACAGCTTATTAGAGATAAATTTGTCGAATGTAGAGATAAGCTTGGACTCATATCTGGTTTAGTCATTCAAGGGAGTACTAAATATATCATAGATTAATAGAACATATGAATTAGTATCGGTTTCATGTTGGCAATTTGGTGGTTTAAAATAGCACCCAAATTAGGAGATTTGTTTCCTTTGTTGTCATTTTACTCTTGTTTGCTTGTGTAGGTTGTTTCATAGATAGCCAATTTGGATTTCTGATATAAGCCTATTCAATAGACACGATTACAATGCAATAGAACTGCTTGTTTTGTGGCTTTATTTCTGCTGAAGATCCATTACTCTAACAGTGAAAATGATAAGATATAGTAATTCCAAAGTAAAAGCAAAATAGAAAACTATTAAGTATTATACATTTTCCAAGGGTTGTGGGATAGGGGCAAACTAATGTAAAACATACTCAAGCGGGATTGGTGGACTCAGTTCCATTGCATAGACATCTAGACATCCTAGCATGCGGTAGTTTCCATGGCCAACAAAGAAATCAGTGTATTTAGTGCAATGATTCTTAAACTAATAGACCTGAATATTTTTGTGTATAAGCACTAACCTGCCAAGAATGAGATCATCCATCCATATTCTTATAATAAAGCTTTCCCAGTTAAAAATTTTCATATAGAAGCTCTTGTCTATTTGATGTTTTCAATAAATTATAAAATGTTTCATAACAATAAACGTGAATTTGAGAAATATGACAGGTACTGAAACTAGTGATAACAAAAATTATTGTATCCAACTCCAAAAAAGTTGCCAATTGAAGCTCTACTAAAGGAATCTCAAAATGCACTTGTGACAAATGCAGAAGATTGAACACACTAACCTCACCAATCCCCATTAACGCACGGACAAAAAGCAACATTGGCAATCCAACTTTTGCAGCTATAGGGGTGAGAACAGTTGCAATTGACCACCACATTACACCAAATCCTAAAACAAGCTTGCCGCCAATTTTGTCTGCCAAAATGCCTCCAGCAATCTGCAATTTGATTCAGAAGCTAGTAACATTAGTAAAACAGGCTACAAGCAATATCAACTAAAAGTCATACAGCAAAATTTGAAAAGCTTGACATAATTGAAAAAGAAAATTATATAAGCCATAGCATTTGCAAAATCAGATAAAAAGAAGAAAGAAATATAGCTATATATTTTTCTACTTCTTAATTTATTTTTCCTTTTAAGAACCACAAAGTATGCCCTGTTAACATTTTTAATTTTATAGTGTGTTCTTTACCCATGAAATTTAAAGTATGCCCTGTTAACATTTTAAAGTGTGTTCTTTACCCACAGTATTTAATGGAATTGTTTTGAAGAAAACTACTCAAACTTCCTCTTTGAAGGATCAAGGATGAATATATAATCAAATAACAGCTAACAAGCAAATGAAAAAACAAATCCATATTTAACTCAACATTAACAAACATAGCTAGGATTGCAATTGTAGTAATTAGAGAACAATTTCAATTTTACTACACCATACCTTATAGAAAGAAAGAAATAATCCTACCCATTTGAGTAAGGCATATTGGAGTACAAACACTATTTCTTTCTATTTTAAGTATGAAAACCACAACAAAAGTTTGTAGTTCTACAGTTCTAGTGCCTCAAATTTCTCATTTGGATAAAGTAATCCATTATCTCATCAGGTCATTTCTAGATCTCTCGTTTCATTTCAAGAAAAAAAAATCATTGTTATAACCAGATCGTGCCTTTGACTCTTCTTGTGACTTTCTTAAACTGGTGTATCTCTTCATTCTTTTTTAACACTTTGGCATAACCTGCATCATTAATTTTATACATTCCACAAACAATATTCTCACACATAACTATTAAGAAGGGATACTCATCTTGCGCGTGCAGCACTATGAAATACTGTGTTCGTGAATCAAAAGCAAGCTACCATCTATCATGTGGAGTAGTGACAATATTTTAGTGACATTAACCATAGAGACTTAGAGGATCGTGTTCATGATCGTAAAGAGTTAGATATACATGGTTGTAAAATAGGATTGCATGCATAGGGATTCTATATGATGAAATTTTCTCACTGAAAATGATTCTTATGAAACAAATCAAGGTGGGACCCAATTAAAAGCCCAATAATGGCCTTAATAATGCTTTAAATGTTGGTGGAGGCATAATAAAATTTTGGCCATGATATCTTTTCAGAATATGGAATCTGTATTAATGCAAACATTTAGAAATGATGAGAGAATTCCATATAGATTCTGCACATAATCAGCACTGATATATTTTGACAAGAATATAGCCATAATTTAAAAAATGCAAGATGCTAGTAGGATCCCAACTAGAACAAATTGACATCAAAAGTCAAGGAAGGAAATATAATCATAGTGTCATTATGTCCATACAAGCTTAAGTATTTTAGGCCTTTTCTCAATATGGGATAAAAGGTTTAATTTAATCCCTTAGAGGTACTTTGCTTCTAGATCTCCAATATGAAAGGAGAAAGGTTCAATATACTCCTTCAGGGATACCAAGAAAATGACAATAAAGAAACATTAGATAAACTACTCGTGGGTATGGCAAACAAATATTATCCAATCAATGAACAAGTCAAGCAATTTGTTAACACTTTCCTTGAAACCATTGGTAAGGTTGGATGGTAATTGTATATATAACTGACCTGAGTAAGCAGGTATCCCCAAAAGAATGAAGACTGCACCAAACCAACTGTTGCAGGACTCCATTTGAACTCTGAAGACATAGGGAGGATGGCAATGCTCATATTTACCTGCAAAGAACTAATACAGATACTAATGGTCATGTTTAGCAGATACAGTTAGGAATGGCATTTTAGATGCAAAATTTTAAAATTTAGACTAATACCACATTGGCCAATATTCGTACAGTTCTTGTTGGTTATCTCTAGAAAAACATGCATGCCACCAGCTTCTACAAAGTGCAGAACATTGTTAGTGTAAAAGCAGAAAATTAGTTCAAATTGTTAGAAGGGAGAATCACTTAAAAATACACTTATGCTCCATTAACTGATATACAGTCACTTCAAATTCGTGCTGTCATTTATACCATATATTCTCTCACTGAACCCACACAATGTATCCATGATATTCAATGATATGTTGTAAGATTAAAAATTAACATCCAATTCCGTCAAGAGGGGACTAAAAGTTAGACCCAAAACATTGGAAAGAATAAGATTATGACAAGATTGGTTCCAGATAAAAGTAAAACACCAATGACAAGATTAATAAGAAGGCACTAGTTGTACTTTAAAAGTGTTTATGATATTTTCAAGTAGAAGGGAAACAGAAAACATACACGATCCATATTGCAGAGGAGAAAGGCAAAGAAGCAAAGCAGTACAATCAGCCAGCGCTTGGGAAACTCCTTCCACAATAGACTTTTGTGATCAACCATCTTCTCCACTCCAACAGACTCTGGTAGCACTTCAAATGAGGGAACTGAATCTGGTCCATCTGTTCCAAATTCAGGTTCAGTATCTGCAAAAGCCTTAAACCTGAGATCATAGTCTTGCCACTTCCTATTGTGAGAAATACCAAGCTTTGCCAAGTTTCTTGGTTTTTCCCAGTAGCCATTGCTTGATTCGGAGGAAAGAAAACACTTAAGTTTCCCTGAAAATCGTCTCCCAGATTTTAAATGCTTGGGAATTATGCAAAGACTGTAAATGAAAGTTCCAGAAGGAGAAGAATGCTTTGACTTTCCTTGAAAGTTCTTTCTCAAACATGTGTCCCCTCTTAAAGCTATCTTTCTCATAGGATATATGGAACATGAAGGTGGAGATGAAAGAGATATCCTTTGGTTGGTCTCATGGTGCTTCACCTTGTAAACTTGAAGAGCTTGATTATCTTGATACCCTATTGAGCAACCATGAACTACATGTCATCTTTCTCCAAAGCTAAGAACATTACCCATAAAGTATTCAGAATCATCAGCATAATTAAAATATAAGAAACCATAGCTAACAGAAAACTTATTCCGAAGAACATATTACAAGGGGAGCTTTTGAATGAATTTATATGAATTTTATCCTAACTGCACATAAGACACAGATTTCTGCAAATGTCATTTGTAAAGATGTGTGTTTTAAAGTTTTTTAACCAGAAAAGAGTAGAATACAACATGCCAATTAGATCCTCCTTAAGAAGTTATGGAGGTGGGACGATGGTCTTCTCTGCCAAAAAAGAGTGTAATGGAAGTGGTTGCAAAGTAAAAATGATCTAACTTGAGATATGGATATTATTCAGGTAATTGATGATCACTATCTAATCCTCTGGAGTAGCTGTGCATTTCACATAGGATTTTATCAAGCATGTTGCAACAAGGCAATCCAAATTTGACTGCTATATGTGAATTTTACCTCTCCTTTAAGTACCTTACAGTCCACTTTAAAGTTTGGATGTGTCACTTAATTTTATCTTAATCTATAAATTTCAACATAATCTATTTGGAAATTATATAGTCCAGGAAAAAGGCCTCTGAATCATGTCGTATTGGTTGAACTATCATTCCACTATCTACAGAGGTTCCCCTACACATATGATAAGAATACAAAGTGCATAAATTCCATAACACTGAATGGAGAATGAATCGCAGACAGCACCATTAACGCTAGAGAGACAACTATATTCCTTGGTCCACAGGGACACATCCTCAGGACCAAAGTATGCATTTCAGATGCTTGGATATTTTGGAGGTAGGCACTTCTAAAACCCATTTTTGTTCTATTTTCACCAAAAGATAAGGAAAAAAATAAAAGAGAAGAAGAGAAAGAGGAAAGGAGAAAAAGGAAGAGGAAGGCCTTCTTGCAATTATTGACAAAGGCAAAACCATGTATTTACATTGACATTAAACTTCAATTATTGTTTTTCCTTTGCAAATGGCAAATGCCAAACTCAAAGCTTGTTTTTTTCTCATTCCTTTTTTATTTCAAAGTTGTTATTTTATTCAGTCCAATTTTTCCATACATTCAACGGGAACCATTGGATAGTGATTTTTATCATTTTCCATTGGTTCAATACACTCAAAAATTAAACTTCCTTTTTATTGTTTAAATTGAAAATGAGATAATTAATAAATTGCTGTTTCTTTGCAGTTTTTTTATTTTTTAATTAAAAAATGCTCTTTCTGGTTTGCATACCTTTGCATTATGTTAAAAATTTGTTGTTTTGTTTTTTGCAGGCACCCTAAGTGCTTTTTTCCTTTGCAACTAAGCTTCAAAAAATGCACTTAAAAGTGCTAAATATGTTTCTGCTTTATATTCGAAACTCACCCTAGGTGTTTTTTTCATTTGTACAATTAAACATAAAAAGTACAGTTTAAATGCTATGTTACCGGTTCACCCAGTATGAAGCCCAGGTTCGGTTCAGTCTGGTTCGGGTTCGGAAAACAGGTTCGGTTCGATGCAAATATGCCCTAGGTTCGGATTTCTCACTGTGGGTTCGACCAGGGTTCAAAACCCTGACTGTGGGTCCGGCTAGGGTCCGTTTTTTTCGAACCTGGGTCCGATTTTCTACTTCTGCTCTCTCTTTTTAGCATTACTAGTTTTCTCTTCTCACTTGCTGGTTTACCCTCTATGGATCTATGTAGAGCAGGGGTCTATCCTCCCTCATTCATTTTGAAATGTGCTCACAAGTTCTAGATCTCCATCTCGCCACAAGAAAATTGATCCATTGATAGTGGTTGGTGGCAAGCACAAGATGGATCAGCCCAGAAATAGTCTAAATCAATGCATGCCAACTTTGGAGGACTGCCTCAATATTGATGTCCATGAATTCCAAAAGGAAGTATCTTCGTTGCATGAAAGGAGCCTAATCTACAGATTCCTAGGCATGCAAATGCCTTTGGAAGAGTTGTATCTCTAGACTCATGAGAATTGGAAACCTAAGGGGGCATTTGAGTTACAAGTCTGTGTATAAGGTCACTTTCATGCCATCTTCACTAATGAATTAGATAGAAATGCAAATTTGGAGGCAGTCCCTATTTTTGCCAAAATGTCAGACTCTTCGTGAAGCATTGGCACGTGGGCTTCAAACCCTTGAAAGTATGCCTTTAATGGCACCACTTTGGATCTACGTGTTGCTATTGACAACACTGGAACTTTCCATGGTCAAGGTCATTCTGTTTATGCCAGAATATATATTGAACTTGATCTTTTTGTTCCTCTTCAAAAAAGTATTATCTTGAAAGTTGGAGAAAGAACAGATCTAAGCTCTGGATTATGAAAGCCCATCATTCAAATGTCAAGGATGCCATGAATATGGAAAACTCATCAGGGAATCCCCTAATCTTTTTGGGAAAGGGAAAACACAAAACAATCCAAGAAGATTCTGAGAAAGATCAGGAGGGTTTCATTTAATGCAAAAAAAGAAGCATACGATTAGAAACAAGTTCCTAGACAAAGAGGAGAAAAGGTTGTAGATCAAGATAAATCTTCACAAGATGGCATGGAGATTGTTAAAGAGACTCATTCCAAGAGAATGATTATGAGGGGCAGGAAGATCTGCTAAAAGCCTACAAGTTCAAAGGGGATTTGGAAAAACTGGTACATGAACCAAAAAAGGATATGGATCCTTTCGAGAATAAGATCAAGGACAACATTATCACTCCTAAATTTAATTTCATTGGTAAGGAACAAGAGAGGCCTCACATCACCTCGAATCACCATGGCTGATTGTAAACACTTGACATTTTTATGTTTGAAGTTTGAACTTTAATTTATAATTCTATATCATGACATTTGAGTATAAAGTGGTGGTGTATTTTTGCTATGTTATTTGACTATTAATATGGTGGTGTATTATGAACTTAATTACTGCTGCAAATATGTATATATTTCTGATTTTTATATGTTTTTGTATTACCGAACCCAAAACCAACCTGTTGGGTGAAAATTATGTAATCAGCTTTTTCAATAGATTACACAACTAGGACTTCAGCCACAGCTATGTGAGATTCAATCTCTCCTCTCAGCAATGGGAGGCGCCCTTCTTACAATTAGAAACCAGCTAGAGTATTTACAAAATATTTACAGTATTTACGAAGTGGGGGGTGCATGTCGCATTCATCATTCTCTATTTTTTCAAAGAAGATGTGTATAATGCTTCACAGCTGAAAACGTTCTTAATTCAAAGTACTAGAAACCTACCAAAGCAGTACAACTGATTCCCTATCTTGGCAAAGCACAGCTTAGAGGTATCAAATAAGATTATAACAAAAGAAAAATGGAAACAAGTAAGGCTCACGAAGGCACAAAGTCGTTTCGTAGTCTTTTCAACTGCAGATCTGTGAGAACAATATAGTTTGTCGCATTAGAAGCACAAAGTCTTCTTAGATGAAGCAATTCATTCAAACAGCATGAGAGATTACAAGCTCAAAGTCTTGTAGATCTTTCAACCAAAACATTAAAACATAAACACAAATTCAAGTTAGAAATGTGACACAAAGTCCACAAGAATCACTTGAAGTCCTTCAGATTTCATAAACTAATCACCACCAATCTCAATCAAATTCAAGAGACAATCGATCCAACGCAAAGTCTGGTATGCAATTTCTTCCTTTATTGATCAAATTTAGATTCACAAAACATGAACACGAAGTTTCACAATTTGTTGCAAATTGAGCAGCACTTCGTTGCAAAAACTAAAGGATCCTTAATACAATAGAAATCCCTCATATTTATAAAAGAGAGGGAAGAGTAAATCTAGGAAAGTTAGGTGAGCTAATTTAGGAAAATCTCACCTAACTTTGACTAAAGTCAAATGTAATTTGTTTTCATGAAACTACATCTCGGATATTAGTGTAATTACATTTTGCAAAATGACATTTAAGATGCCAAAAACTATTTACAAGATGCATAAAGGGAAGCATCAAAATGTTCAACATCGGAGATCAAGAATCTTCATGGTTCCTTGCTTTGGGTGAGAAGTCTTCATACTTCTTCTTGGTCTCTTGTATGAATGCATCATCTGGGTCGACTATGTAATCTACAAGGGTGTGAGCTCTTGTGATCGACCCTCTAGCAAATGAATGGATTTTCTTGCACCCGCGAAGATGTTTCTTGAGATTATCAAGTGTCAGCCGTATATCGCAATTGATATGTATTGAGGCTTTGGGAAAAACTGTCATCCTCAACTTGTTGCATAACGGCTTCTTTGTAGATCTGGGATAGTTCACTTGATTAGAAGATGTCACCTTTAGGATCACTTGATGAAATCTGGAGAGAAACTGCAAGGATGGTGAATCAATAGGCGTTAGCAGAAAAAGTAGCATTGGGAAGTGTGAAGCGAGAAACGATGTTGAGCAAGCGTGAAACACGCAACTAGGCACGGAAAATGATGCGGGAGTGAAGAAACGGGATCCGGAACGAAAATAGAGCAAGTTTGAAGGGACTAAGTTAAAAACTGCCAAAAGTGTAAAGGTGCTAAAATTCAGCACCATTGCACAAAAAATGACTAAGTCTGGAAAAAGTGCAAAGGTGCTAAAAATAATGCCATAGTCAAAAATTGGCTAAGTCTGGAAACAATGTGTAAGAGCGCACTTTTTTAGCGCTTCCACACATTTTTGAAAAATCACTTTTTATGCAGGGGCGCTAATTTTTGGTGCCCCTGCACTTTCAACACTTAGCCAAAAATTTGGATGAGTTAGAGTGCACTTTTTTGGCACAACTGCATCTTTCACAATTTAACTAAGTATGATCAGTGAGACTTCGCGAAGGAGCTCGTTTCAAAGGTCTCCGCGAGGCGAACATAGGGGGATGCTCAAACTAACTGTTTGAGGCTTTGGAACGCATTTCGAGGTGGCTTGAAAATCACCTCGTTTTGCATGCTTGAACTTCACAAACCTAGGAAACAGACAAGTTTCGTAGGGGGGTTATCTATGGAACGAACGTTGCTAGATTCCGTGATAACAGAACCCAACCCCAAACAAAAAAATTCCCGAACCGGAGAACCGGGTTCTTGAACTGGAACCTGAACCCAAAACCGAACTGGTAACTTAGTTTAAATGGGCTAAAGATGCTTTTTAGTATATCTAGATGTTATTTTTAGTCAATATTATGATTTGTTTTTGTAGTGCCAACAGGGTGGGAGAAATGAACATGTGGGGTTTCAGGTCAAGACCCAAGGTCAAAACTAGATAGGAGAATGGACGTCCTAGTGAAAGGAATGAAGGAAGCACTAGGGAGAAATTCTAGAAAAGGATGTGGGACTAGACATCAAGATGGGATGTCCAGGTGGAGGGAAAAAATATCTAGATGTCAAGTTGAAGTCCACATAAGGAGAAACGAGAGGCAAAAGGCAATTGAATCTTTTGCAAGATTAGGATGTACAAGCAAACATTGGAAAGGATGTCCAAATGTCTGAATGGGTGTTAAAAGTCTACAAAGCAAGGAGAGAGGGAGATGCAGGGAAACCTTGAGGAACCAGACACAAGATGTGGATGAAGTGGAAGAGGAAAACATCCAAATCCTCAAAAGTCTACAAAGAGGGAGATATGGAAGATTGCGAGAAGTGAAGGGAGATTCAAATATGGAACGAAGAAAGGGTGGTTCGGACCACCACTGAGATTCCACAAAGAGAGGGAAAGAGGAAAATGGAGAGAAGAAAGGAGTGACGAACCACGCAAAACTTTCATGCGAGACTAAATATCGAAACTGGATATTGCACAAGCAAAAAATGTCCCATATTCCAAGGAAAGTCTGCAACAATAGAAATGATGAAAACACTCCTAGACTTAGACTCTTTTGGATTTTTAGCAACTACTAGGGATATGGAGCATGAAAAGGAACAATACATGTGCAAACTTGACCAAAGGAGATCCATTAGGAATTATATCAAATCAGTTATAAGTGATGGGAAAATAAGGCCAAAAGCACAAAGCAGCTAGAGACCAAGCAAATTTAGGCATTGCAAATTTGGGTGCCATAAGATTCTAAGGGGAAAAGATATGTTGTGGGTTTAGCTTAAAATTTAGCTATGGATATATCCAATACCCAAGCTCAAAAGAAGGTAAACAATGTCATTGGAAAATTCTTCTTTGCCAATGGCATTTCATTCATGTTGCTCGCTCTCCTTATTTAAAAGAAGGATATGGCTAAGGTAGTCAAAGCAAGTACATCTTATGTGTCTCATGGGGAAACAAATTTGAGGACCAGCAACTTTGACAAAAATCATTCCAATTTGAATATGTTGATGGAGGAGATTAAGGCCACGTTGGTCTCTCATGGCTACAACTTCATCATGGATGAGTGGATAGCTATTAAGCTGACTCACTCATCAATATTATAGTTTCAAGTAAAGATGGGCCTTATTTCTTTAGGGTGATTGAATACTCAAGAAAACACAAGCAGGTAGAGTTGAAGTTTCAAATCCTAAGAGATGTCATTGGAGAGGTTGGTCCTTCCCATGCACGGCAAGTAGTTACCTATGTAGCATAGGTGTGGAAAGCAAAATGCAAGTTAGTTGAGACCACTTAAGGCACACCTATTGAACCCCTTGTGTGTATTCCATGAACAATGCACTCAAAGACATTAGCAAAATTGAGTGGGTCAAGATGGTTATGGAAAATGTAAGGGAGGTGCAAATGTTCATTTGCAACTACCACATCTCCTTAGCTTTGTTTCAGTCATTTTCAAAACTAGGAATTCCCCAATGGATTGAAACTTGATTTTCTTCCTACTTCACTGTTACAGAGGATGCTTGAGTTGTAAGAGTCCTTGAAAATTATGATCATAATGCAAGAGTGAACTAAAATGGGAGGACCAAGACACAACAGGGGCAATGAAGAGCACAAAGATATACTGAGAGGGGTGGAGGGGGGCTGCGGAGGTGAATTAGTATATCAACAAACTTTTACCCTCTCAACTTTATCTACTTTTAAACTTCAAAACAATATCAACTATGCAATAAGACACAATATGATCAAGTTGACATCAACAATTGTATTTTATTTTTTTATATGAAATTACAAAGATTGAAGGCACCAACCTACTTGAACCACCAATTTTGTAGTTTAGTAGGCACCAACCTACAAGGAGCACCAACCCCTTAAACTGATTTAGTAGGCACCTGTTGTGACCTTTTCACACATCACCCCATTCAAAATGGGGACCCCCTAATTTTTGCTCCGTTCCTTGTCTTTTGGCTTTGGTTTTGTCTCTCTCTCTCTCTCTGTCTCTTTCTGCTGTCTGCCTTTCCGGGGTTTGCCCATCTTTGAGCTTGAACGTAAAATTTTGGCTAAGTCTGAGAATTAGGGTTTAAATTTTCCAGTCAGTTTAAAGTCAAATAGAGTAAGTAAATTGAAATTTGAGCTCGGCATTGTAGTCAGCGTGCTTCCAGCAGGTCCCCAATAAAATTTCAGTGAATTCCGACAACTTACTATTTTTAGTAAGTACCACATTTGGGGCGTTTTCTCAGCACTGTCGAAGTTCTCTCCGTTGCACTCCATCCAGGACACGTCAAGCTGCTTGTCTGCAAGTTTTGAGCTGGAACGGGCAACTTTCTATTTTTAGCAAGTTCACCTTCAGGAGCTGATTTTAGGGTTTATATGCAAAGTTTTTTCAATGCATGTCTAGAGATTATTTCTGGGTTTTCTAAGACCTACGCGATGATATAACATGCAAAATGAGACGACAACTTTCAGTATTCAGCCTTCAAAGGCTATTTTTAGGGTTTGCATGTTGGAATTTTATACGCATGTTTGAACATTCCTTGTGGGTTTTTCGAGGGCTTCGCAGTGATATAACATGCAAACCAGGATCAGGACTTTTTCAGGAGCCGTCTTCAGAGGCTATTTTTAGGGTTTGCATGTCAAAGTTTTCACCGCATGTCAGGTTATTCCTTATGGGTTTTTCAAGAGCTACGCAGTGATGTGACATGCAAGCGGAGATGATCACTTTTCAAAGACTTACTATTTTGAGCAAGACCATTCCGGCAGCTGCCCAGCACATCAGTATCACAAACAGAGCAAAGTGCAACAAAAACGGAGTCAAACAAAGGTCATTTGATCGACATGCAAGTCAAATTAGGGTTTCCAGCTTCGGGACCGAAAATGAGGGGTAAAATGCCAGAATTTTTGAAAACCGGTGTATCCCACTGCGATCAGTATCTTTCAAGCTATCCACTGGTAAAATTTGAAGGCAATCGGAGCACTTACTATTTATAGTAAGCCACTTCTAAAACAGGCTATAAATCGTAAGTCAGCATCAGATGGCAATGTGAATAGACTCACCTAGGTCATGAGGGTCCTGTGGCTCAAATTCTAGATCAATCCAGGCATCAGAGGTATGAAAATCAAAGGACTTACTAAATATAGTAAAACATGAGCAAGCAAGCCAGAAAAATTCTAAGTTTGACAAAATTCCTGCCCATACCCCAAAATGCACCCAAGGGGAAATTGGCAAGAGGATGAAAAAGTTTCAAGTTTGGAAATTCCTCCTTGACCCTCAAAATGCGCCCTCAACTCAAGCAGGTGATGGAATAAAAATCTAAGTGTTAGTTACATCCTGCATCTCTTAAATACGCCCTTGAGGAGGATGAAATTTGTCTAAGGCATTGAAGTATGATGCACAGGTGTTGTATGCCCCAGCCTACAGATGTTGAAAAATCATGAAGAAAGCAAAGTTGGCTAGAAAATAACGATGAACCCTATCAAATCCGGAGATCACTCAGACCTTGGAGTTGAAGCATGAAAATCAGGTAAGGTGAGTTTATATTATGAAGTGTTCTGATGCTCTTCTCCTTGCTTGTTTTGTAGGGTGAACACCGAGACCAAGGCATGATGACTTGGGGAGATGAAGTGAATACTTGGAAGAAATGGCTAAGTGTTGAGACCTAGTATGTGCCCAACTCAAGTGGCAAAGAAGAAATGTTTTCAAAGCTCAGGATGGAGGGAAAGATGGAAACCCAAGCGTTAATGGTCACCATCAAGTACTTCAAAGTTGAAGAACAACATCAAAGAGGAAAATCATCATCAGGCAAAAGAATGAGGTTGCAGCCTTGGAATTTCAAAATGAAAACATGCCTGCCATGCCAGAAGTTGAAGCTGTTTAATCAAGTCTGCAGTCAAGGAGAAGAATAGTGGGAACGCATTTCCAGACAGGAATCTTCTAGAAGATGGTGGACATTAATTGCTTATTTATTACCCCACTCTTCTTGGTGGCGGTTTTTAGGGTTAGGGTTTATGTGGCTCAATCTGAGCCCTTCATTGTAATTGAATCTGAGCCGTCCACTGGATTTGGCCAACTATAAAAGGGGCATCCCCCTTCATTTGTATTAGGAATTAGAATAGCAAAGAAGGAATAGAGCGAGATTGATAGAATAGAGAGTAGCATAGGTTGATAGTCTAGCTTAGATTGAAAAGGAAGGAAAGTCTTCCATTTGAATACTTTGTAAGAAGTTGTTGTGAACACTTTCATAATAAAAGAGTTTTCATTGATGGTGATCTCTTCTTTGTTATGAGTAGCTAGTGAGGCTTCTTCGTCCTTCCAATTCACATAGAATCTTGAAGTAGCTTAAAGTAAAGTAGATTTCATTTCATGCAAGTACTTAGTAATTGTGGAATACAGTGCTCGATTTGAACCGAACTTCACTTATCCATACCACTAGCGGGCTCACTGACGATGGGTTCGCCTTGCGTGGTCAACTGGAACATTGTGAATTTGACTTCGATTATGGTTTGTATGTTGGCATGCGTCGTTGTGATGGTGTCTTCATGCTGAACTGTGATTTGACTACCTTTGATTACTCCTCTGAAGATTGCACCAGTTTTGTGGAAGCTGTCTGAAGCGAGGCATAGCAGAACCTAGTTGAAGTCTGCGAGAATTGATCACCATGTCCCACGCCTTAGAGTAGAATTATTGCATCTCCTATTCCTGCACTCATTTAAATTCAGTTCATTTCTGGTTAGTATTAGGAAACTTGCACTTACCTGTCAAATTATTCAAACCACGTGAAACCCCTTTAATCTGCTGTCTATTGTCCGCTGCTGAACAATTGCGTAAGTCCCCTTAAAATACCAACAAAGCACATCAAGCCAACTGAGACTATCCACCGCCTAGAAGGAACCTTGGAGTTGAACGCACGAACTCTCTCGCAATCTTAGCGTGCTGGATACTTTGATCAAGAGAGAATAGGGTAGCCATTGGCGACTTTATTTTGTGTTGGTGCGATCACGAAAATCACATCAACAGCACCAACCTACAAGGAGCGCCAACCCCTAACATTCGTAGGCACCAACCTACAAGAGGCACCAACCCCCACTTGCCAAGCACCAACTTAGCAAAGATAATAACTTCAAGAACAATGCTCCACCTTCAATGTTGCTTCTTCAACGGATGATGGACAATACAACCACTCTTCCTCTTGAATTTATCTTTCTTGAATGATATTCACATAAATCAGCATATGATGAATTCACTTTTCTTTCACATACAAATCTGTCTCTTATATTCTCTTTATACAAATTTGTCTCTTATATTCTCTTCATTCAAATCTACTCAACATGTACAATCTATCTTCTTGTCTTACCCCTGCAATATATGATGATCCTTTCACAAATCTGAAATATATCTTCACAAAAAAAACTCTGCACATCAAAACTGCAATCCTATCTTATGCTCTTCTTATAGAATCTGCATACTCACAATCATTCACACTCTCATTCTTCTTTGTGATATATGATATTTCTTCAAGGTTCACACAAGTTCTTTAACTTTGCTCTTGCATTTCACATTCTCATTCTCCCACTCACACACAACTTCTCTACTTGCCTTTATGTCTTCAATGATTCTATGAATGGATGCAACCCTTTGAAATGGATAAAACCATTTGAACAATCATGTCTTTTCACTAACAAATCTGCAAATAATCTTCTTAAACTTTTTTCATTTGTTTGGTGTCTATGATATTCTTCTATGTCTTTCACACCACACTCCACACCACTCTGCT
The DNA here is from genome assembly GCA_007258455.2 of Sequoia sempervirens. Classification (NCBI taxonomy): domain Eukaryota; kingdom Viridiplantae; phylum Streptophyta; class Pinopsida; order Cupressales; family Cupressaceae; genus Sequoia; species Sequoia sempervirens. Next base: position 58,728 of record VDFB02320605.1, on the reverse strand, counting down.
TATAACATTTCTCAACACATATACTCTTCTTCAAAACTGCATATACTCACTTTCACACATCTGCATATATTCTGCTTCTCAAATATCAAATCTGCATTTATTCTCTCATTTATGCTTCATTTATCTCTTTCATTTATTTCACTCCATTATTCAGTCATAGTGCTCCTTTTGTTAAATGTATTTTAGAATGACGTTTTCTTATATTTCTCTTCAAGTCTGCATTATAAATTATCTGCTGCTATACTCCAGACTTCTGCTGGTGTATGTCTGATTTTTCTTTTGTTCCACACACTCACAATTACCATCAAATCTGATATTGATATCGCATGTATATGTTGCTTATACATTGCAACCTTTGGTGAAACAACACATCACTTAAGAGAATCTGCCTCTTCATTGAAATCGTACCTCTTCATATCATAATTCTGAGTTTGTTTATGACATTTCATATTTCAGAATTTTCACTAAGAAATAGAGCACTTTTTCTATTTAAGCAAATTTCTTTTCATATCAAGAATCGCCCCTTTTGTTTTGATTAATTTTATTACCAATGAAAGACACACTTTGTGGAGTCGTGTAATGTCCCCGTTTTTAGCACTTCACTTTTCAGTGACTGGTAGCCTATTCCCAGTGTGCTGTCGGCTGGTCAATGGCAGAATTAGGGTTTCCGGCTATTTGATGGGTTCTCTTGATGATTCAGGGTTTTGCTTGTTGGAGTTTGGTTGTTTGGATTCTGGATTCCTTCTGGGTTTTCAGAGAGCTTCGCAGAGGTATGACTTGCAACTGCGTCGGGCAACCTTTCCGAACTTACTATTTTTAGTAAGTAATGACGGCTACATCTCGGAGTTTGGGATTTTGGAGTGCGGATTCTTTCTGGGTTTTCAGAAAGCTTCGCAATGGTGTCGCATGCAGTTTGATCCGAGCGACTTTCCGAATTTACTATTTTTAGTAAATTCTATTTTTGGCAGTGATCATGCAGTTTCCAGTGCAGTTGGCTTTCTTCTTCAGTCAGTTCAGTTGGCTTGTTCATTTTTGGCTTTGGGGCGCATTTGGAGAGATAAGTCAAATTATTTAAATAAAGTCATATTTTAATGTTATATTTTACTGTTGACCCCCCCTTAGCCTAGTGATTGAACTTTAAGTTGTTTTAAAAGGTGGTCTTTATGGGTGGACGCCTCATTGAGGTGAATTATTATATATTAAAGTTCAAAATATTACTTGGAGAAAAGGACGCCCATTTTATGGAGTGAAGATTTTAAAATAAAGTAAAATTAAACCTTGAGAAAGGGGGCGCCCAAATTGGAGGGAAAAGAAGACAATTCAAATTTGAAAATTAGGGTTTCTTTTCTAGAAGCTTCTGGAGGGTCTTCTCAAAATTATATAAGGAAGCCTTGGGCCTTCATTTCAGTATCTTATGACTTCTATATTGTTATGCTGCCGAAATGGTAACAGGATTGCTTCGAGGAATGAATGCCTCCTAGCCTTGGCTCGACTTCGTGCTTGAGAGATAGCACCTAGTGGAGAGGTTTGCTTGTTTGAGTGACATTTTGTAGTGAGGTTTGCATTTGTAGTTTGGGTTTACTTATGTAGTTCAGTTTATTGCATTTTATGTCATTTTCTGGAGTTGCTGATAACAGGGCTGAATCTATAGTTTCACTCATAAATCAAAAAATACAAAAAGAGTTGTTCTGGGTATTGTCTCATTGGTTTTCTCTGTTGGAAGCGACCCTTCATGAATATTTGCAGATTTTAATACGAAGTTTATGATTTTATAAAGCAAATTCGTCATTCCTTGTAGGGCGCCCTTTCTGGAGTGCTTTGGGATCCGTGCCATTAATTAATAGCCACTTTTAGCTGTCCTTTCTCATAACTAAACTAGGCGCCATCATTTTAAGAGTATTTTGCATCAGTTTTCATGTAATTTGAGTGAGAAATGAGTGAGTTGTGAGCTTTTCATTGAGTTTATGTATTGCTGGTTCTGTAATTCATGTTGCTGGTCTGTCAGATCAGACTTGAGAAAATTGCATATTAGCGAAGGACGGGTGTTAGGAATTCATTATTGACCTAGTGGATGACATCTTTACTATTGCAGCAACTTGTAGAGCTTAAATCCTTGATCTTGCAGGCATTCTACTTCTCATTGTAAGCTGAACAGTAGTACTGTCAGCATTTCTCTCAGTTTTGTTTATCATGTTTGTAACTGCCCACTGAATAAGTGGAAGAGGCTGGCTTGCCGCCTATTTACTTTGATTTGCATTGTAATATCGTACATCTCCGCCCTATGGTAGCTCCATTCCCACTCCGGGTTTGAAAGCACATTCTGGGTGTTGAGTTTACTTTCAGCATTTGTAGTGGTAGAGATCCTCTGACCATATGCTCGTCCATCTTGGACACATTCTTGGTTAGAGTTACTTCCAGTTGCAGTTCTGATTAATGTACTGACGATCCTCTTGCCATATGACAGCCTCTCTCTTGTTGAGATTGAGTGCGCATTCTTGGCAAAGAGTTATATTATAGCTGCTGGTTTGATTTATCTAACCCTAACAGGTGTGTTGCATTGCTGATTTGTAATTTGAGAATTGAAAAAATTTGGTCCGGTTCCTTACAAGTCGTGATTTTTCATGCCTCTTTCTTCATTGTGTCTTTTAGAAGATACAAATTCATTTAATTTGTGTTTTAATTAATCTGAAAACAAGTCATGACTTTTCAGATTTATATTTGTCCTTCTTGAAAAGTCGTGGCTTTTGTTTATCTTTTGTTTATCAAATATGATTCGCTCCCTTTTTTTATCTTTTGTTTATTAAAAACTGGAAGCAATTGACTTCAGAAAATAATCTTCTTTAACAAACGACTTCCCTCAACAATACAGTTCGGACTTTTAATGAACAGCGATAATGATAAATCTGGAGTTACTTTCTTCATTTAGACATTATCTGGCCTTAATCAATTAGTTTATTTTGACCAATTTGTAGATTTAAACAATCTTGACTTGACTGAAAATAATGGATGTATATTACGTGGTGGCTTTTTCTTGTTCCATGACTTCATACATCTGCACAAGAATCCTTCATAAATCTGTTTTATCCCTGTTCTCATATTTTCCTTGTGTCGGATATAACTCTGATGCATTGACTCTCAAAAACTTCTGATCAACCTTCAATAGATCATGCTCAAAGGCACTTTGATATCAATGATGGTTTGTCTATGACATTGTCATCTTTATGTACTTGACATCAATGACAATATTTCCAACAGGAAGAGGGTGAAAGAAGTTGTGATCAATGATGTATTTTGGTAAGAAGTGAGATATATCACATGTATTGTGTCCCTAGTTTTCACTGTCATCAGATATGGGAATTATAACAGGCTCAACCTTGGAAAAATCTCCGAGCATATTGATATGCTTACCTAGATAAAGGTTGCATTCCTGAGAGAGACCCATCCTAGAGCTCTACCATAAGCATGTTCAGTCCATCATTAAACAACACTGAGAAAAGCTTAACCCCTCTTTACACGTGGTTGAATAAGTGGAGAATACAAAATGGTATGTGGTAGAGTTGTCCCAATTTATGACGAGGAGGTAATAAGGGCCTGATGAAGGCCTTCAAGATAATGTACAGTTCAAATGAAGCATCAAGAGTTAAAACTGAGTGGATCAAATTTACTAACTCAATGGCTATAAATGTTCAGCAAGGATAGACAAGCTCACTTGGCACATGAAATTCCAATTTGTTATGGCAACTATATGAACCTCCAAGATTGTTGTGTAAACTTGCCATTCGCCTTCTCTCGCAGGTTTCTAGTTCCTCTACTATTGAAGAATTGGTTCACATATAGATTCATCCTCTTTGTTAAGAAGAACAAACTTACCTCTAGCAAAGCACAAAAGCTTGCTGTTATCCACAGAGCCTTGCATTTCATTCATTGCAAGACACCTTAGTACAAGGAGAATCCAACAAGATGAGATGTGCAAGTAGGACTGGTTGGGTTGCTATTGTAGGATGCAGTTAAGTCTTCCACTTTGATTGACGAGGAGTAGTTTCTGAGATATCCATCAAATGATGGCTTTGATTCCTAAACTTTTCAATCAATGTTAATGCATGATGCAGCAATTATTTTTTGGCATTTCTCAAGTCTTACTTATGAGATAATATAATTTTGATTGATGAAACTTTGAAAAAAATATTGACAAACTATAGAAATATATAGTAAAGTATGAGATACAAAATTCGTTCAAATTTCAAATGGATTCCAGTAGTTGAAGGAAAATAAATCAAAATATTGCTTTTATGCCACCCAAGTTAAAAGGTGTTGTCACACAAGTATAACTGAAAATGTGACCAAGCTTTTACATCAGATATTTTAATACTGAGATTTAGATACAAAAGATATGATGTACTAAAAAGGGAAACATGGTTTATTCTAAACTTCTAAAGAGAAATTCATTGTGCATTGGCACTTCCTTGGAGTTTGCTCAAGAGGATACCCTTCCATGTTCCAAGTCCAGCTGAGACTTGTTGATGTGTTTTTCGTGACCGCACCAACGCAGAATAAAGTCGCCAACGGCTACCCTACTCTCTCTTGATCAAAGTATTCCGCATGCTAAGATTGCAAGAAAGTTCATGCATTCAACTCCAAGGTTCTTTCAATGCGAATAGGCTCAATTGGCTCAATGTGATTTGCTGGTATTTCAAGGGGACTTACGGAATTGTTCAACAGCAGAGGAAGAGGTTTTGTCACAATTCGACAGATTTATCAGTGAAGCACAGGTTTCCTATTCTAACCAGAAAGTGCTGAATTTAAGGTGGTGTCGGGTTTAGAGAGTCTAAATCTATTCTAAGTATGGGATATGGAGCTCAACTTCAGCAAACTTCAACCAAACTTCGCTTTGCCTCACCTCGGACAGCTTCCACGGAGTCGGTGCAATCTTCAGGGGAGATGACTAAAGATGTTCAAACCACCATTTGACATGAAGATACCATCACAACGACGCATACCACCATTCAAACTGTGATTGAAGTTAGGCCCAAATGTTTCCAGTTGACCACACAAGGCACATTCACCATCACCAAATACACTAGTGGTATGGATAGACGAAGTTGCTTAGATCAAACACCACATTTCACAACTAACATCTACTTGCATAGAATGAAAATTATACTACTTTGAACTATTTTACGCTACCATCTGAATCAGAAGGACGAAGAAACCTTGCTAGCTACTCACAACAAAGACGAAATTCACCATCAATGAAAAACTTTCATTGAGAGAGTGTTCACAACAATTTCTTACAAAGTTTTCAAGGGAAAACTTTCCCTCTTCTTCAAACTACACTATCAATCTATACTAAGCTACTTCTAAGTTGTCCCTCTACTCTCTACTGTCTAACTTCTACCTCTATGTCTAATGAGATACAAATGAGGGGGACTCCCCCTTTTATAGTTGGCCAAGTCCAACGGACGGCTCAGATTACAATCGGCTAGATGGCCCAGATCGTGCCACCTCAGCACTAAACAAGATTCGCCCTAAAAACCGCCACAAAGAGGAGTGGGGTAATAAATGAGCCATTAATGCCCATCATCCTTCTAGAAGATTCCATTTTGTAGACGCGTTCACACTGTTCTCGATCTTCTTCTTGACGTTCTTCAACTTTGAATTGCTTGGGTTTCCACTCTTTGTCACTTGAGTTATACTAAGTCTCAACACTTAGCCATTTTCTTGCAACTTTCTTCCTTCAAGGTTGAGATGTCGTCTTGAATCACTTGCTTCATCATTCTAAGTCATCACCGCTTGGTCTCGACGTTCCTCCTGCAAAATAAGCAAGGAGAAGGGTATTAGAACACTTCATAATATAAACTCAACTTACCAAGATTTTCACGCTCTAACTTCCAAGCGTTCGTCGTCTTCACTAGCCAACTTCACGTTCAAATTCTTCATGCCTTAGCCAAATTCCCAACCCATCTTGCATTCTGCTCGGCGCACTTCACTCTGATATTTCATCCAACTCGGGCTCGAGAAAAATCCTTTCATCAGGAATTTGATCAAAAATCATCTAGGCGGTCACCTTCAAATTTATCTGCCAAGGCATTTTATCTTCAACAACATCATTTATTCCTTGCCTTAGAAAAATTTTCAAATTTCCCTTAGGAAACTCATCAACCCGGTGCCCATCAAAAATATCCATCCTGAAGGCTTGGCAAAGCACAGAAGACTTTAAAATCCATTCCTTGTTGAAGATCTTCAATACCCAGAAGAGAATTTTCTTCAGAACGCGTCAAAACCATGGGTACCCAACGAATGGGTTCATTTAATTTTCTTGAATTTTGAACCTTAGAAAATATTCTTTCATCAATTTTATTTCATTTCTTCATTCCCTCTGAGAATTTTGTTGCTCTGACTTGAAAATTTCGTTGACCCTGTGTAGCAGGCATCATCTGACTTCATCACTGGCAAATTGCTCGTGCTCTAGGAAAATTTTTATCATCCTCCAAGCCCAGGCGTATTTTCTTAAGGAAGAAAATTTTGTGCCTTAGAAAAATTTTGAATCACTTTGCATTTTGAATTTTTTCTTAGAAATTTTTATTCACCTTCAATCACTCTGCCTGCGGTGAGCAAGATTTACTTTGCCTTGGAGAAATTTCTTTTAAAATGCCTTGGGCGCATTTTATATTCTATGAGGGACATTTTCATTTTAAAATTCCCACGCCCAACATATTATTTTCTACTCAACACCTTGGACACTTAGGCGCATATGACACTTGGAGAAGGATATTTCACATCCACGCCTAGCATATTTTATTTGTCTTACTTCAAACTTCATGCATTTTAGGCGCATTTCATGTGGCATGAAGAATTTTCTCAACGCCTTGCATATTCTTCATCACCCCTTGGGCGCATTTCTCACTTCAAGAGGAAATTAAGACTCTTCAACGCCCTGGCACTCTTTAAATCCATCCACCTTTTACACTTTACCTTAGGCGCATATCTCACTTCAAGAGGAATATTAACCACGCCTTAGCTTATTCATCTCTCACTTGGCATTTTCAACGCCTAGCAACACTTTATTTTACCCTTCCAACGCCTTTAGTAATTTCATTTCACATTTCATGCACTTGGGCGCATTTTTGATGTCATAAAGGACTTGACTTTTCAACGCCCTCAACTCTTGTCTTCACATGGCCCCATTTGGGCGCATTTTCCCATGCAAGAAGGATGAAGATTTGTTGACTTGTTGACCAGCTTGAGCGCATTTAGCAAGGTGTGAAGGATAAAACTTCTACCAAGCCTTCAACAAGTGACCCTTGGGCTTCTTATTTTTGTCCTCACATGCCTCTATTTGGGCGCATTTTGCACCTCATGCAGGATGAAAACATTTGACTTCTTTGACCCTTTCTTTCCTTGGGCGCATTTTGCTAGTGGAGGAGGATAAAACATTTGACTTTCTTTGACTTGAGTGGGAAGTGGGCGCATTTTCACATAGCTGCAGGATGGGCGCATTTAGGGGGGTGAGGAGGACGAACTTTTAACTTAGAATATTTTTCAATCTTCATTAGCTTCTCTTGGGCGCATTTTGGCTAGGTAGCAGGATGAACATCAACACTTAGAAATTTTCAAGTATGAGACCTTGCCTCTTCATCAAGCAGGGCGCATTTTGCCAAGGCAACAGGATGTCTTTCAGACTTAGAAATTTTTTTTAGCAACTCCTCAAGGATGGCGCATTTGGAGGTGGCAAGTGGATTTTCATGCCTTAGAAACTTTTTCAAACATCTGAAGGCAAGCTGGGCGCATTTTAGCATATGAGAAGGATAAAGTTCCAGACTTAGCTATTTTTCTTGTCTTTGCCAGCTTCCCTGTGCCCTGCTATTTATAGTAAGCCCTCTGATTTTTGCATCTCTAAAGCTCAGAATGATTTGAAATTTCAAACACTGCATCCTCACGACCTTGTTACCCTGTTGACACTGCTATTTTTAGTTGGATTGCTATTTTTAGCCCGTTTCTGAAGGTGATTTGCTATAAATAGTAACTGCTTGCTTCTGATATCTCCACAGCTCAGATTGACTTGAAATTCGAATGAGGCGCTCCTCACCACGTGACCTGCCTGCTGGCACTGATCTGCTATTTTTAGCCTATTTCCAAGCTGACTTACTATAAATAGTAAGTGCTCCATTTGACTTGAAATTTTACCAGCAATAGCCTGAAGGATGCTGATCGCGGTGGTTTACACCGGTTTTGAAAATTCTGACTTTTTACCCCTCTTTTCAGGTCCCGAAGCTGGAAACCCTAATTTGCTCTGCATGCGTATCAAATGATCTCTGTTTGTCCTCGTTTCTGTATTGCGATCAGCTCATGATTCTGAATTGTTGGGAAGCCGGGATGCACCTGCTAAAAATAGTAAGTTCCTTACTGAGTGATTATCTCCATTTGCATGTCATATCACTGCTGAAGCTCTCGAAAAACCCACCAGGAATCATCCGACATGCAAACCCTAAAAATAGCCTCCAAAGGCTGAATTCTGAAAGTTGTTGTCTCGTTTTGCATGTTATACCATCGCGAAGGTCTCGAAAAACCCAGAAGGAATATCCAGACATGCAAAGGAAAACTCTGCATCTAAGCCCTGAAATTTGTCCCGGAAGCTGAACTGCTAAAAATAGAAATTTGTTCATTTCAGCTCAAATTTTGCACATGAGCAGCCTGATGTGTTCTGAATGCAGTGTGACAGTCGGAATTTCGAAAATGCTGACGGATTGCCTGTAATTGCACACTTACTAAAAATAGTAAGTACTCATAATTTGATGAGAATTGGCTGAGAACCTGCTGGGAGCATGCTGACAACAGTGTTAAGCTCTGTTTTCAATTTATTCACTTCGTTCAACCTCGAACTGACCAAAAGACTCAAAACCCTAATTTTCAGACTTGGCCAAAATTTCACGTTTAAGCTCAATGATGGGCACAATCCTGGAAAGGCAGACAATAGAAAAGAGAGACAACGACAAAACAAATCAACATCAAACCAAAAGCAAAGCCAAAAGTTCGAAACGAAGCAAAAATTAGGGGGTCCTGTTGACGTGGTTTTTGTGACCGCACCAAACAGCAGAACAAAGTTGCCAACGGCTACCTTATCCTCTCTTGAACAAAGTATTCAACATGCTAAGATTGCAAGTAAGATCATGCTTTCAACTCCAAGGTTCCTTTAATGCGAATAGACTCAATTGGCTCGATGTGATTTTGCTGTGTTCTTACGAGGGGACTTACACAATTGTTCAGGATACGTGCAGCAAACAACAGATATATATTTTGAAAGGGATTTTGTGCGAATGGTTTGGCTTTGAAGTACGAGTTTCCTAAAGCTAACCAAAATGTGCAGAAATGAATGGCTGCAGAGATTTCGAAATTCCAAATTCTAACCTAAATGCAAAGGGTGTTATGCTCAATTTCAATGAACTTCAAACAAACGTTGTCTAGCCTCCTATTGGACAGCCTCGACAAAGTTAGTGCAATCTTCAAAGGGTAAAAAGGATGTTCAAATCACGATTCGATAATGCAATTACCATCACAACGATGCATAGCTACATATGAATCTTGATCGAAGTTAAGTATAGAGTGTTCCAGTTGACCACGCAAGACAAACTTACCATCAGTAAGATTGTTAGTGGTATGGATCAAAGAAGCTCACTTACATCAAACATAAGCATCCATATCTAACTATTAGCATGAAATTAAGTCCTAGTTGAAGTCAAAGGAAGAAGAAATCTCACAACTACTCACAACAAAGTTTGAATTCACCATCAATGAAATGCTTTATTATGATGAGCCTTTGTGACAATCTCTTACAAAAATTCTCAAAGGGAGAATTCCCCTTCTTCAAACAATGCAATGAAAACTACTCTAACTCAAAAATATCTACTCTCTATTCTGGTCCAAAATTCACTATGTTGACTACTTGTGATTCTAACTATTATATTACAAATGAGGGGGACTCCCCCTTATATAGCTGGCCAAGTCCAATGGACGGTCCAGATTGAATTACAATGGAGGGCTCAGATCGAGCCACCTCAGCCCTAGACAAGTTTTGCCCTAAAAACCGCTAGAAGGTGGAGGAGTGGTGTCATAAATGATCCCAAAAATAGCAGATTCCTCCTTGACCACTATGAGCAATTAATGCCCACTACCCTTCTAGAAGATTCTCGTCCATGACTCGGATTCCCTTGCTCTTCTCTCTGACCGCATATGCTACGAATCGGGCCAGCACCTCATCGACCTCTTCCTCAGAAATTGCTGGAGTAAGATTAAGCTGGTATTCCAGGATAGCCACCATCTGCTCATGTTTTTCACAAGACTTTCCCCATGCCTCTATAGAATCCTGTGTACTCTGAATAATTGTAGAAAACGTAGAGATGTTTTCAAAGTCAAGCTGGGAAAACATCCTCATCTCGGAGAAGAAAGGCTGCAATCTTGCCTTTAGTCCTTCCACCTCTACCTCCTCATGAGTTAACTGTTGTGACGTTTTTCACACATCGCCCCATTGCAAATGGGGACCCCCTAATTTTGGCTTTGCTTTTCGGTCGTTTTGTTGTCTCTCTTTTCTACTGTCTGTCTTTTCGGGATAGGCCCGCCGTTGAACCTTAACGTGAACTTTTGGCCAAGTCTGAAAATTAGGGTTTCATCTTACTTGCCAATTTGAGGTCGAATAGGGTGAATATATTGAAAATTGAGCTTAAAATTGTTGTCAGCATGTTTCCAGCAGGCCCTCAGCAAATTTTCATCTGATTCTGAGGTACTTACTATTTTTAGTAAGTGTGCAATTCAGGGCAATCCGCCAGCATTTTCGAAATTCCGACAGTCACACGGCATTCAGAGCACATCAGACTACTCGCGTGCAAAATTTGAGCGAAAACAGACAACTTTCTATTTTTAGTAGTCCGCCTTCCGGGGCAAATTTCAGGGTTCAGCTGCAGAGATTTTCTTTGCATGTCTGGATATTCCTTCTGGGTTTTTCGAGACCTTCGCAACAGTATAACATGCAAAGTGAGATGACCACTTTCAGAATTCAGTCTTCCGGGGCTATTTTTAGGGTTTGCATGTTAGAGTTTCTTTTGCATGTCAGATGATTCCTGATGGGTTTTTCGAGAGCTTCGCGATGGTATGACATGCAAATGAAGATAATCACTCAGTAAGGAACTTGCTATTTTTAGCAGGTGTGTCCCGGCAGCCGCTTCCCAGCAGTTCAGAATCACAAGCTGATCACAATGCAGCAGAAACGAGGGCAAAAGGAGACCATTTAATACGCATGCAGAGCAAATTAGGGTTTTCAGCTTCGGAGCCTAAAAAGAGGGGTAAAAATTCAGAATTTTCGAAAACCGGTGTAAACCACAATCAGCATACTTCAGGCTATCTGCTGGTAAAATTTCGAGTCAAACAGAGCACTTACTATTTATAGTAAATCAATTTGGAAACAGGCTAAAAATAGCAAGTCAAGTGCATGCGTTGATGTCGACAGACAGTTCACGTGGTGAGGAGCACCTCATTCAAATTTCAAGACGATTGGAGCATTGGAGCTATCAGAAATAAGGCGTTACTATTTATAGTAGACACCTTCAGAAATAGGCTAAAAATAGCAGGGTGACTAAAAATGGCAGTGTTGACAGGGCAACGAGGTCATAAGGATGCAGTGTGTAAAATTTCAAGTCGTTCCGAGCTTCAGAGATGCAGAAATCAGAGGACTTACTATAAATAGCAGGGGCATGAATATTGGCGAAAAACGAAGGAAAAGGTTCTAAGTCTGGATTTCCATCCTGCAACAGGGGCAAAATGCGCCCAACTTGAAGAGGAAAAGGTTGAAAATTTTTTTCTAAGTATGATGCTTCATCCTCCACCCCCTGTGAAATGCGCCCTCCTCACAAGCCAGGCACAAAAAAATTTCTAAGTGTGAAATGCTTATCCACTTGCCTAGGAAAAATGCGCCCACATGCTAGCAAGAGGCCCAGAAAAATTCTAAGTATGAGAAAATATCCTCCTCCACTAGTAAAATGCGCCCAAGTTCAACAGGGAGGAGTTAGCAAGCAAAGTCAAAAGGTCAACTTTTTTTCATCCTTCATGGGGTACAAAATGCGCCCAAAGCTGGAGTGGTCAAAGATTTCCATCCTCCTTGCATGCTCAAATGCGCCCAAATCATGCCATGTGAGGACAAAAATAAGAAGCTGAAAAGTCACTAGCTAGGGCGTTGTAAATGCTTCAGCCTTCACACATGAGAAATGCGCCCAAGTTGTGGTCAACAAGTCAAAGCAAATGAAGAAGTTTCTAAGTTAGAAACTCGTCCTTCACATGTGTTCAAATGCGCCCATCCCTCTCACCCCCTCAAATGCGCCAAGAGGAAGAGAAAGTCAAAGGAGGCGTTGAAATAAGCTTGTCCTCTTGCTACCCCTATATGCGCCATGCAAAGATAAAGTGTTGAGGGTTAAGTGAAGTAATATCCTAGGCATTGGATTTTTTTATGAAAACATCTTTCAAATGTGAATTGCGCCAAGGGTGATGAGTGTTGTAAGTGTTAGAAGATATTGCCAAAGGGATGGAAATAATATGCTAGGTGTGGTTTCAAATTTCTTCTAAGAAATAAGCGCCCAAGTTGATATGTGTGAGAATATTGCAAGATGTTGAAGATGTCTTCCTAGGCGTGATAATATTTTTCCTAGTGTGGAGAAAAATGCGAAGTGGTGGCTAGAAAAATAAAATGTGCCAGGCGCCTTCATGAAAAATTTTCTAAGTGGAGTTGATATTTTCACAGGCAAAGTTGATCGAGTTGGATATAAAATTTTCTAAGGGAAATTTTTTTCAAGAATTTTCTAAGGCACAAATATTTTCTTTCTTAGAAAATACGCCTAGAGCTCTGGGGTGGTGGAATTTTTTTGAAGCACAGATGAGTCGCCTTAGGTGAAGTCAGAAGATGCCAGCTCCACAGGATTAATAAAAAATTTCCAAGTCAGAGCAAAATTCTCAGAGAGATCAAAGAACGAGAATAAATTTGATGAAAGAATATTTTCTAAGGTTCAAAATTCAAGAAAATTAAATGAACCCGTTTGTTGTACACCCATGGGTTCGATGCGTTCTGGAGAAAATTTTCTTCTGGGTATTGAGGATTATCGATGGGGAGTTGATTTTAAAGTCTTCCATGCTTTGCTGTGGCCTTCAGGATGAGGATTTCAAGTGGGCACGAGGTTGATGAGTTTTCCTAAGGGAAACTTGAAAATTTTCTAAGGCAAATGTGAAGAAAATGTGTTTCCGAGATGAAATCCTCCAGATGATGGATTTGAAAGAAACTGCCTAGGTGAATCTGCTTAAATCCTTCGTGAAGATAGTTTTCTTGAGCCAGAGGTGAATAAAATCAAGGTTGTCAGAGCTCCAGCGAGTGAAATGAATTTCCTGAAGATGCAGTTGAAGTAGATGATACGCCTTTGAAGAAGATGGATTGGAATTTGGCTAAGGCATGAGGAATCATAAAAGGAGGATAAAGTTGACTAGCGAGGATGATGAGCCCTTGAAGATCAGAACGTGAAAATCCCGGTGAGTAAGTTAAGATTATATTATGAAGTGTTCTAATACTCTTCTCCTCGCTTGTTTTGCAGGAGGAACGTCAAGACCAGGCAGTGATGACTTAGGTGATCAAGCGGATACTCCAAGACTACATTTCAACCTCGAAGGATGAAAATTGCGAAAAATGGCTAAGTGTTGAAGAAATGTTTTCAAAACTCAAGATGGAAGCTCAAACAAAGTTGAAGAACAACGTCAAGAAAGAAGATCAAGAATAGTGTGAACGCGTCTACAAGCGGAATCTTCTAGAAGACTGATTGTGGGCATTTATTGCCTTTGCTATTTTTGGGAGTGAGTGGGAATCTTTGATTCATTTAATGTGCCACTCCCAATTCTAGCGGTTTTTAGGGTTAGGGTTGAGGTGGCACAATTCTAGCCACTCTATTGATTGTAACCCTAGCCGTCTTTTGGACTGGGCTAGCTATATAAAGGGGGAGTCCCCCTCATTTGTAATCTCATTAGACAATTGGAAAGTAGACAGTAGATTAGAGTAGAAGTTGGAATAGAGAGACAACTAGGTGATAGCTTAGGAGTAAATTAGTATAGATTGATAGTGTAGTTGAAGAAGAGGGAAAGTTTTCCCTTTGAAAACTTTGTAAGAAATTGTTGTGAACACTCTCTCAATAAAAGAGTTTTTCATTGATGGTGAATTTCGTCTTTGTTGTGAGTAGCTAGCAAGGTTTCTTCGTCCTTCCGATTCAAATGGTAGCGTAAAATAGTTCTAAGTAGTATAGTTTTCATTCCATGCAAGTAGATGTTAACTGTGGAATGTGGTGTTTGATCTAAGCAACTTCGTCTATCCATACCACTAGTGTATTTGCTGATGGTGAATGCGCCTTGTGTGGTCAACTGGAATATCATGTACTTAACTTCAATCACAGTTTGAATAATGGTATGCGTCGTTGTGATGGTATCTTTATGTCAAGTGGTGGTTTGAACATCTTTAGTCATCTCCCTTGAAGATTGCACCGACTCCGTGGAAGCTTTCCGATGCGAGGCAAAGCGAAGTTTGGTTAGAAGTTTGCTAAAGTTGAGCTCCATATCCCACACCTTTGAGTAGATTAGAATCTTCCTAACCTTACCCCATTTCAATTCAGCACTTTCTGGTTAGAATAGGAAACCCACGCTTCACAGACAAATCTTTCGAGCATTTGAATTCCTCTCTCCGCTGCCGAACAATTCCGTAAGTCCCCTTGAAATACCAGCAAATCACATCGAGCCAAACTGAGCCTATTCGCACTTAAGAAACCTTGGAGTTGAACGCACGAACTTTCTGGCAATCTTAGCGTGCGGAATACTTTGATCAAGAGAGAATAGGGAAGCCATTGGCAACTTTATTCTGCGTTGGTGCGGTCACGAAAAACACATCAACATTAACCTCCTTGCGAACAACGCATCCAAAGTGTTGAGGATGCCCTCGTGAATATTCCTCATTGCTTTCTTGATCCTGGAGGACTCCATAGCTACCGTGTCAAAGAAGCTCTTTCCAGTGAATGCCACTGAATGCCACCCACGAAAATCATACCTGTCGCCTGCCTGGATCACTCCCTCATTCACCAAAGTTTGCGTGGGCACACGCATCAAAACAGCAAGGCAAGGAATAGTTTTGTCTTGAAAAATATGGGTGTCTCCCCAAGCTTGCTCGACATTATCTAGGCGTGAAAGGATACCAGATGCATTCTGAAACGATGAGACAAGATCGGCCATGAACTTTTCTGCTTCAGCACGGACACCGCTTATCCACTTGTCTCCCTCTCGTACAACTCTTTTCACCTCCTCAATCCCACTGATTGGCTCTCGTGGTAGCTCAGGCGGAGGCTCTACCACTGGATTCTCTTGAGCAACTGGATGTGCTAGATGTTGCACATATTGGACCAATGCCTTGTGCTCCTTTTTCAACCTTTTACACTTCCTTTTTCACCAGCCTATCCTTCAACGCTTGGAATGAACTTTCAGCTTCCTCAACCACTTGCACTCCGGAGGGACGTCCCAATTCAATTGTGGTGACCGTGTAATTTTTTGGCATTGCATCACTTAAATCATGATCCTCCCGTGGAACAGCAATATGGAGGCTGCGTGAACCGGCCTCATTAGTCTCCATCCTCGTATACTTCCTCGCTCTCTTCCTCTTAGGCGACTTGTTCTGTTTGGAAGCTCTTCCATTTCAACTGCCAGGTCAGCATCATCATCCTGATCCCTCCTGATTGCCTGTGAGAGCCAATTGCGCTGAATATCATAAATAATGAGGGGCTGCTCTTCAGTTGCCTCCACTTCCCGAACCTCCTCCCGAGCAACATTCTGTTGAGGCTCAATTATTTCAATGTCTTGATCACTCTCCTCGTGAGCTCCAACGTCCTCCTCTTCGAAGGCATAATCGAAGTGGGTGTCTGTCTCCGTTTCCTCCCTTTCATCAGGTTGATTGGCACCTTCAGGGACGTTAGCACTTTGAGTATCCAACTCTCTCGACATTGGTTGGTTAACCTCTCCAACCTCTGGTTCTTCATTCCTTTGAGCCCTCTAATCTGCAAACAGTGAGACTTCGCGCACACTGGAGGAATGGGTCACCAACTGAGTGGATGATGTGTCCTCCGACCCTTGAGGTTCCGGCTGAATAGGCTCTTCCTGCTGTGGTGGCTCCATGGCTTGGGCAATTTGTTTCTTCCTTTTTGTCAACACCGGTGGCCTTTTATCACCCATGAGGTCGTACGTGAGGGCAACCAACCTTCTCCTCAATCTGTTAACGCGCTCCTCTACCCAAGCCCTTGTAAAAGTCAAGACGGGGATAGATAAGGTGTCCAAGTCTGTAATCCTCGGTTCAGCCCAATCTGGTGGCGGAATCGGTGTGTTCTTTACTGATTCGTAGTCTGGATGAATTAGCCTGGTATCCTCTTCGACTTGATCCGGCACTTGGACCACTTCACATTCCCTGATCAACTTGAGAGGCAACCTTGAAAACATTCTTTTCCTAATCTCGGCCTCGTCTCCAGCATTTGCCCAAAAATCTTCCAAGTGAGCTTTGTGTCTGTATTCCACTCCTTGAACTGTTCCAATCTTTTCCCGAGGATCAAAATCCTGCCGGCTGGTATGAAGAGTCAACTTATAGAATTTCAATTCATCTTCAGCCTCCTTGGCTGCCTGCAAAGTAGGGCATTCTTCAAGTGAGTTTCCCAACACAATGGGAAAGTGCAAGCCTCCCTTCTTCTTTCTCCTTATGATTTTGTCGTAGGCTACTAGTTGCCTAGACAGCTCAAGTAGTATCATCCTGTTCGTTGGGTACCTCGGTAGTCTGTAGACGTATGAGTCGTACCCCGACAGCCTTAAATAAGTAAACTTCGGGAATTGGACGAACCAAAACCCATACTCTTCTATCAACATCTGGGCCTCTTCGGATATCCTTTGCTGCAACCTCCGCTGAAGGTTCCTTGTGATATACATCGTGAAAGTGTCATTTACCCTCTCGAAGTCAGCTATGTGTGTGAGATGCAACTGTCTACAAGATTCATGAATCTTGAACTGATTAAAACCACAGCCAATTGGTTCCTGGTATGCCAACCCTCTGTATTTTGTCATCCTAGCAAGCATGTAAATAACATACGAGCTCATGTAGAATGTTCTCGTTCTCTTCAAATTCTGAAACTGCTCATCAATGTTGTTGCTGATCATCTGAGCCCAATTTACTTGCACTTTTCCTTCAAGCACCACACTAATGTAAAAGAACATCCATGGCTCGAACACAAATGACTGCGGGCTGCCGTTAACCCTGCTGAGCAACATAATTATATCGCAGTACTCCTGTTTCAGCTCCTCTGAAATTATCTGCTTCGGCAGTCTTGCAGCAGGAGGCTTTGGCTTTCGCATCCAAGTGGTGTTAATTCTCTTCATGCACTTCTCGAAAGATGTGGCATACATCTTGTCAGCCTTTTCTTTGGATTTATATAACATATTGTCTGTAGCCAAGATCCCAAATGCCTTGCCAATTGCGTCAGGTGCAAAGTTGGCCAATATCATACCATCCGGAGAAATGATAGTCCGATCATCTGAGTTGTAAAAGTTGGCGCACTCCAAGATCAGCTCTGGACAACGAACTGTTGGCTGGAACCCGGCCGCTGCATATAACCCGCTCTTGACAATGTTGCACGATGCCTCTGTCGGAAGATTGCCACCTTGCCCGTACATTCTGCACATGAAAGCCTCGAGGTTGAAAGGCCCGAGGTTGGTGTCCGTCAAGTTCCCAAACTTCGACACAATCTTTGACTCCGGAATGAAGGACTTCTTCAAACTTTTGATGATCGCCTGCCTGGAGGCGTTTTCCTTGACAGCTTCGTTATTCCCAGCCTTAGCTCCAGCTTTACTTGTTCCAGCAACATCAGCTTTTCGTCCTTCGGCCATCTGCAAAACAAGAAGCAAATATTACACTTCAAACTTTTAAAATAAAAATCCCGTGAGACGGCTGGCAAATGGAGTTGGCTGCAAAAATAAATGTAAGTTAATAGCTTCAGCAGTAAACTCCAACTTCAAACTTCGATAGATTTAAATTTCGAGAATGTAAAACTCTGAACTCCAACAATTTTGCAGCCAAAAGAATTTAACTCCAGCAGTCCCAACTTCGAAAAATGCTTCAAGTTTCGGCCACTTTCAACAATTTTAAATCAATCAGCACGTTCCAACAATTTCAAATCAGTACTTCGAAAGTTATACATCAGCAACTTCGAAGATTTTCAGCAATCTCAAATCAGCACTTCGAAAGTTATAAATCAACAACTTCAAAGGCTTCAACAATTTTAAATCTGATTTGATTCTAACATTCAGCAACTTCAGAGAATTTAAATCTCAACAATTCCAAGTTCGACTTCCAGCATAATTAAATGATTTCAGCTTTTCAACTTTCAACTTCGAAAAACATTTCAACTTTCAGCAACTTTGAAAATATTAAATCTCAGCAACTTTAAATACTTACCTCCGCAACTTGAAGAAATAAAAATGCTCAACCTCGGTAGCAACTTCGCAACTCAGCAACTCAGAAAATTAATCTCCAGCAACTTCAAGCAATTTCGACTTCAACAACAAGTCGACTTCAGCAACTTTGAAGAAATTAAATCAGCCTCACAGCTCTTTGAAAAAATCGAATTCAAAACTTCTCACACTTTCAGCACTCTCAATCTTTAAATCTCACAACTCAACAATCATTCTCAACTTTGCAGCATAAATCTCAGCTTCGAATTTTGTGAGATGAAAATGAAAATCCTCGGAGTTTTTATAACCAAAAGCTGGTGCTAATTTTAGCAGACGCCATTAATTCTCTTCATCATGACTTACGCATTTGCTAAATTTAAAAGGGAATATTCCTGTCGTCTTACAGTCGTCATAGCAATTTGCTATTCAGGGAGATTCTTTTCTTGATTCAAATTTAAAACTTCCCTCCCGACTGCCAATTACCTTCAGTGATTTCGAAAAAAAAAATCATTTTACTTCGATTTGAAATAATCTTATTGCTTTTTTAAAATGGCATATTTAATTTATTAAAATTTAATCCAAATGCCATTTTAATTTATTTTACCAGCGTCTGCGAGAATTTGATGTCGACACTTTAAAATGGCTAGGTGAAATTTATTTTCCATCCATAATTAACTCCGAAATAAATTCCCCATGATTAAAATCGTCCGAACTTTTAAAATTTCATGTGTCAAAATTAAAGGGGGAATTTAATTTAAAACTTAGGAAAATAATTAAATTAAATTTAAATTAATTAATTTCTCTATCTTAGGCAAATTTTGAATTCATCTGCCTAGAGAAATTTTATTTATCTCTTCCAACGCCTTTTTAATTTACATCTTGATTTAAATTCCCCTCTTTCAGACCTAAGGCGCATATAAAGGTATGTGCTTTTAATTTAATCAAGATGCCTTTAATAATTTCAAACGCCTAACTCCAAAAGCCCCATTTAAAATTTAAATTTAACCTCTTCCTTAAAGGTAGGCGCATATTATACCATTAGCTTTTATTTTTAACGCCTTAGTCAAAATGTTCTTTTCAAGGGCGCAAATAACCCATAGAGCATCAAATTCGTGTTTTATTCAAACTTTGAGCTTCTGACTTCAAGGGCGCATATAAAGGTATGTGGAGCTTTCATTTTTCAGACTTAGAAATATTTCAAGTCATTTCATTCTCCAAGGGCGCATATAAGATACAGAGCTTTCAGCTTGGGGCGCACTTAGTGTATTTTAAATCCTCCTCCAGGCGCATATTGAAGTGTGAACTTTAAATTCAATCTCTAGGCGCAAATCCATGATGGAGCTTTCATTTTGTCACTTGGGCGAGTTTGCAAAGAGGGGCGCATTTCATGTGTCAAGCTTTCAATTCCTGTGAGATGGGCGCATTTGCCAGTTGATGCTTCCAGTTTTGACTTAGGCGCATATGAGGGTCCTCACTTTCATTTTTACGCCTTAGCATATTTCCAGCTCTTTCCAAAGTCTAGGCACATTTTGCTAGGCATGCTTTTAGTTTTCCAGACTTAGTCAATTTTTCGTCTTTCTTCAGCTTCTCAAGGTGAATTTCGATGCCGGACTCCAAATTTTATCAAACCTAGTGGATTTCATGCCTCTTGCCAGATTTAGGTTGATTTTCCCCTGTCAACCCTAATTTGTCCTGACTTTCTATTCTTAGAAAGTTCCTTGAATTACGCACCGTCAACTGAATTTTGACTCCAGAAAGCCTGATTTTCGCCCTGCTCTGAATTTCAACTAATCTGCTCTGTTGATGCCTGATGCCTGTTTACACCTGCTATTTTTAGCAACCTGCTAAAAATAGAAATTGCTCAGAAAGTCTTCAAATTTCATGGGTTGAATGCCTGAAGCGTGGTGATCATAGCTGGATGCTGCTTTGGAGTGACTATCCTGTTCTACCCTTGATTTTAGGAAACCCTAATTTCTCTGCCCTGGCCTGCTAAAAATAGCAATTATCTGATTCCCCATTCTCTGCAACTCCGTTTGATCTGAAATTCGCGTCAAAGGGGCATTTATCACCTGCTTAACCCGTTCATACTGAAATTTGACGTTGACCTGCTATTTATAGCTGCTTCTGAAGTGACTTACTATTTATAGTAAGTGCTTGTTTCTGAGGCTTCCTTAGCTCCGTTTGACTTGAAATTTGGACAGAGTGCTCCTCGTTGGTGAACTTGCCTGTTTGCGCTGGTACCCGAGATTGACTTTCTATTTATAGCTCGTGTCGAGAATACCTTAATAAAAATAGTAAGTGCTCCAATTGTCTTCAAATTTTGCCAGCAGACTCCCTAAAGGATGATGATCATGGTGGACACTTCAGTTTTGGGCACTTTGACGTCTGATTCCTCATTTTTAGCCCTGAAGCTCAAAACCCTAATTTTCCACCTGTTCCTCATATGAGCTCTGTTTGACCTTGTTTCAGTTGCATGATGATCAGTTTGTGGTTCTGAAATGCTGAGCAGCTGCCTAAGTGGTACCTGCTAAAAATAGAAAGTGGCTGAAAAAGTGACCAACCGGCTGTCAGATGATTTTGCATGTCATACTGCCCGAAAAATCTCGAAAAACCCAGAAAAACCCAGAAAAATCTTCAACATGCAAGCACTGGCTAAAAATAGTAAGTTTCAGAGAAGTGATCAGTTCCACTTGCATGTTACACCGTTGCGAAGCTCTTGAAAAACCCAGAAAGAATATGTCGACATGCGCTGAGAAATTTTGCATGCAAACCCTAATATCGGCCTCCGAAGGCCGAATGCTGAAAATCGTCATCCTGCTTTGCATGTCATATCACTGCGAAGGTCTCGAAAAACCCAGAAAGAATCTCTGGACATGCATCAGAAAATGTAACATGTGGACCCTGGAATCTACTCTGGAAGCTGGACTGCTAAAAATAGCAAGTCGTCCGTTTTTGCTCAAATTTTGTCAGAAATGAACTTGAAGTGTTCAGAATGTAATGAAGTCATCAAAATGTGAAAATCTCGAGAAAAATCTACCCTAAACTAACACTTACTAAAAATAGAAAGTTGGCAGAATTCGGTGAAAATTTAGGGGTCACTTGCTGGAAGTGTTGTAATAGCACTGCTAGGCTCAAAAGCTAACCAATCAACTCAATTTGACCCCAAAGTGACCTAAAGATGTGAAACCCTAATATCAGACTTGGCCAAATTTTACGTTAAAGTTCGCAGACGGGAGCGTCCCCAGAAAGCAAATAGCAGAAAAGAAGCAGAACAAGAGAGAAAGAGAGAAAACCAAAGCCAAAAGACCAGAATGGAGCAAAAAATTAGGGGGTCCCCATTTTGAATGGGGCGATGTGTGAAAAGGTCACAACAGGTCCCCATTTGCAATGGGGCGATGTGTGAAAAGGTCACAACAAGACTGCCATTAGCAAATGCTTTTCAATGGTTCCAAATATCCACATGGCTGGAAATTTCTTGAGGGTTTATTTGAAGTCTTCTTGGTGCATGATGTTGTGAGTGGATTGTTTGGGTATAACATTCTCTTTTCTAAGCCACTCAGCATTGAGAATTCAGTTGATTGCCTCCATATGACTCAAGAACTTTAATATAAATGTTGGAGGAGCCCTGGCCCTTCCTCTTGCTTCATGAGACAGCTAAGCAATTTCTCGCTTGCTCTACTAAAGAGCTTGGAAGTTTCTCAGAAGCAAGTTAAATAATTGGTGACTTTGGGCCTATTAGGCAGTGTGAAATTCAATTTCCTTGAGCAAATCGTTTGAAGAATTGCTTATAATTGCAAAAGCGATATGGATTAAGGATTCCTCGGTAGTGGGATGTTCTTTGAGATGGGCATTGAGGTCATTCTCAGAAGGGTGCTTTGCATTAGGATCATCACTCTTAATTGATATTATGTGTGTCAAAAGAGGTTGATTGGCTGCATTGGCTGGATTATAAATCATGATGGATTATATGATCAATGCATTGCTATTGCATATTCAACACATTGTATTTAGTAATTAGTTTTTAAAATTTCAGCTTCTTTTAGTTTATGTTTGAGTTGTTTCCAGTTATTTTTAGTTTATTTATATTTCAAATATTTAAATATTTAATATATTAAAAACTATTTTAGTAGCCAAACTTCCAAATGAATTCCCATGAAAGGCTTCCAAATAGACCTTCTGAAGGTCTTCTCCCACAATATCCCAAAAAAAATTATAAAATTCACATGGAAATCCATCCAAGATCGGGGCTTTATCAGTAGACATGGAAAAGACGGCCTCACACAAATCTTACTTAGTGAGAGGTTGATCACAAAGAATACACTAAGAAGTGGAAACTTGACAAGGAACCACATTTAAGCTTTCTTGTAAAGAAATGTTGTGAGCTAGAGTGTATTTTTTAGTAGTAAAAACTTTCTTGTAATGTCGAACGAAGGCTTGAAGAATTTCTAGAAGATCGGTAAAGAGTTGTCACCTCTCCTTAATTTTCTTAAGGGCTTGAGATGTAGTCAAGCTCACAAAGCTCCAAAAAATTCTTTAGATACCTATCTCCAATTTTAAGCCAATGAAGTTGAGCTTTGATTTGGGCACCACGATTAAAGTGGGCATCTGCAACCTACTTCTAGTGACAAAGCGTAGCCACTAGAAGCTAACCTTTCAAGTTGAAAGGCTAAGCTTACAAGGTAGTGGTGGCTTGGTGAAGCTCTAAGGTGGTGGCCTCGTAGGAGTGGCAACAAAAATAGGCAAGCTAGCACCCATAAATGCCAAGGAAATGGGCAATGCAATTGATGGTGACATTCCACCAAACTATCCAACCTTTCTCATTCATGGGATGTAATTCCAAATTCCAAACACATTGAATATGAACTGACAAGGCCTTGTAAGTGAGTAACATGTTTAGGAAAAATTGCATCTTCATGGCCTTTGATTTGGCAAGTTTCCACTCAATACAAAACCGTGTTGAAATGTGGTATGAAAGGACATCCAACAAAAGCTCCAGAATCAAAGAGTAACAACTAACAAAAGAAAAGGATAATTAAGTAGACAACATGGCTCTATCAAGTCACTTAAGGACCTTGATCCAATTGTAAGCTTGCTCCACATGTACCAAATCACATGATCATGGCGATGACCAAGATTGAGATCATAAAGTCCCAATTTATTACGCATAAAGTACCATGCCTCTCTTTCGCCAGTTGTCCAACACATAGGTAGTGCCCCACATTTACCATAGGAAATCTCAATCATATTAAAATCACCACACATAACCCAACTGGGAATAAGCATTGAATTTGCAATCCATCTCTATAGACTAGATCTCTCAATAGCATCATTCAAGCCATAAACATTAATAACTCCAAATGAATAATTATCAATGTGAAAAGAGCTTATAGCACTTTATTGGTGAGGGCACATCCCTAATCAACTAAGTGTTGATGCCACCTAGAAGAGAGAAAGGTGACAACACCACCATGACCCATTTCATGATTGCTACACAAGAAATGATTAGAAGGCCAAATAACACCACATGCTACAAAAAGAAAAAAACCAAAATCTTGAAGCTCTTGTAAACAAACAATATCTAGACCTAGAAAGCGTTGTTGAAGGTCACGAATGGAATACTTATGTGGGAGGTTTGTCAGACCTCGAACATTCCAAAAGACACAATTCATGAACAAGTGTTGAGAGTTATCTCATTATCCAGCTCATCAAGAGTTGAGTAACTATTCTCAAGAAATGTTGCATCTGAATTAAAGGTGCCTATCTGAATGGAAGGTTGGATGGGGTGTTGTTTCTCTAGTACATATTCTCCTCCTTTCATTTTCCCTGCCAAGTTGCAAGACCTCTATTGCACAATTGAGGGTGGGGAAGTATGTCGAGCAATGGTGGTTTTTTGAGAGGACAAAACTAAAGTAGCTAATGGTGCTCAAGAGAATTTTTCTTTGCCAAATGTCTCCCCATGAGGGGAGACAACACACCAAAACATATTCTCCTCCTTTCATTTTCCCTGACAAGTTGCAAGACCTCTATTGCACAATTGAGGGTGGGGAAGTATGTCGAGCAATGGTGGTATTTTGAGAGGACAAAACTAAAGTAGCTAATGGTGCTCAAGAGAATTTTTCTTTGCCAAAGGTCTCCCAATGAGGGGGGTCAACACATTTCCCCATGTCTAGAGGTTTTTAAACTATATTTTGAGATTTTGAGGATTGACCCCTAGAACCTAAGGATTGTTTGGCTAAAGCACCATTACTACCAAGATTCATAGCTTTGTGTCTCACCATTGAAGACCACCCTTCCACTTTTTTCATAGAAGGTGAAGACCCAAAAGAGGGTTGAGTGTTGAACTTAGAACAAGAAGATGCCAAAGGGCAATCCCAAATCTTATGCTCAAAATATTGGCATCTATGACATGTTGGGAAAATTCAAAAAGAGAACATATTGTGTGTGTCTCATCTGACTAATTTGGCTATCAACTATCTCTTTTAAATCCTTGGAGAGATCCACTTCTACACAGATCCTCTTATGAAGTCAAGCTAAGAAAAACCTTTCTAATTTGACACACACAACAAAGCCTAGAGAGGCTACTATTTGTATCACAACAAGGGTAAACTGTAATGTCCCCTTCTCAGCAGTGATCAGTGCGGTTGACCGTTACCCTATCTCGGAGGCCCGTAGGCTACTCGGAAGCGAAAATTAGGGTTTCCTATTTTCTAGGGGGTTGTTGCTTGGAGTTTGAAGTTTGGTTTGCGGATTCTTTCTGGGTTTTCAGAGAGCTTCGCAGTGGTATTGCATGCATGGTGTTCTGAGCAAATTTTTGAATTTACTATTTTTAGTAAATTCTATTTTTGGCAGTGGTCCTGTTGGCTTCAGCACAGTTGGCTTTTCTCTTCAATCAGTTTATTTGGTTATGCTGAGTTTGGCTTTTTGGCTCAATTTTTGGAGAGAAGTTATTTTAATTAATAATGTTATATTTTCATTTTATGACCCTTGGCCTAGTGATATAACATAAAGTTGTTTTAAAAAGGGGGTCTTCATGGGTGGACACCTCATCAGGAGGTGATTTTATTATTTTAGAAAGGTTGAAAATATAACTTACAAAGTGGACACCAACTTTGAGGAAAGCATTGTTTTATTTAATCAAATATTACACTTCATGAAATGGGACGCCAACTTGAAGAGGGAATGGAGTCAACTTGAAATTTGAATTTGTTTGACTCCTGGTGATTGGGCGCACTTTCCAGAGACTTCTAGAAGATCTTCACAAACTTATAAATGGGAGTCACTTGTTCTTCATTTGTTATCCATGAAAATTACATCGTTATGCTGTCGGAATGGTGAGTGAGTTGCTTCGAGGATTGCACACCTAGTTGGCTTAGCTTCTTGCTTGAAAGATAGCAACTAGTTAAGATTGTGACTTTTCTTGACACTTGAGAGCAGATTGAGCAAATTGAGGAGTTTCCAATAGTTTTTGGCATTTTGGAGTTTTCTGGCCTAGTATTGCTGAAGTACGTTTTTGCGTGCAGGTCATAATGTGATTTTTATTTGGTTATGGGTAGTTTTCCAATGCATTTCCCAGCTAGGGGCGACCCTTCTTGGTAAGTTTCAGATTTTTTAGTTGAGTGTTGAATTTTATAGCATAAAATCGCCCTTCCAAGAGAGTCGTACCTCTCTGTGGTGCGCTAGAATGCGTGCACAAAAAAATATACTTCATTTGTTTGCAGTTTCTCAGTCCTGCCATGGTCGCCATCATCCTAGAGTCCATTTGCAACAGATTTGACGTCATTTGGTGAGGTATTGAGAGTTTGGTGAGCATTTTAGTGAGTTACAGTGTTGCTGGTTATGCATTTTCAGTTGCAAGTCTGTCATATCAGATTTTAGAAGTCTGAGTTTGGATTGCATTTTCAGTATTGCAGAGTCCTGAATGTTGGAGAAATCAATCATACAAATGTGGCATTAATTTGAATATTGTAATGCTTTGTAATTTGCAGATTGTGCATTGTAAGGCTACAAATAGTAGTACTATTTCAATCATCTAATTCTATAGTGTTGATGTGTTTTTCGTGACCGCACCAACGCAGAATAAAGTCGCCAACGGCTACCCTATTCTCTCTTGATCAAAGTATCCAGCACACGAAGATTGCGAGAGAGTTCGTGCATTCAACTCCAAGGTTCTTTTAGTGCGAATAGGCTCAGTTGGCTCAATGTGATTTGCTGGTATTTCAAGGGGACTTACGGAATTGTTCAACAGCAGAGGAAGAGGTTTTCACAATTCGACAGATTTATCAATGAAGCACGGGTTTCCTATTCTAGCCAGAAAGTACTGAATTTAAAGTGGTTGCAGGGTTGAGAAGGCTAAATCTATTCTAAGGCGTGGGACATGGCAATAATTCTCACAAGCTTCAACCAAGCTCTGCTTTGCCTCGCTTCGGACAGCCTTCACAAAACCGGTGCAATCTTCAGAGGAGTAGCTCTAGATGTTCAGATCATAATTCAACGCGAAGACACCGTCACAACAACGCATACCAACATGTGAATCACAAACGAAGTTAAGTCCGCGATATTCCAGTTGACCACGCAAGGCGAACTCACCATCAGCGAGCCCACTAGTGGTATGGATAGACGAAGTTTGCTCAAATTGAAGACCACATTCCACAATTACTATCTACTTGCATGGAATGAAAATTATACTACTTAGAACTATTTTACGCTACCATTTGAATCGGAAGGACGAAGAAACCTTGCTAGCTACTCACAACAAAGACGAAATTCACCATCAATGAAAAACTCTTTTATTGAGAGAGTGTTCACAACAATTTCTTACAAAGTTTTCAAAGGGAAAACTTTCCCTCTTCCTCAAACTACACTATCAATCTATACTAAGTTACTCTAAGCTATCGCCTAGCTGTCTCTCCATTCTAATCTCTACTGTCTAACTTCTACTTCTAATCTAATGAGATACAAATGAGGGGGACTCCCCCTTTTATAGTTGGCCAAGTCCAACGGACGGCTCAGATTACAATCGGCTGGATGGCCCAGATTGTGCCACCTCAGCCCTAAACAAGATTCGCCCTAAAAACCACCACCAAGAGGAGTCAGGTAATAAATGAGCCATTAATGTCCACCATCCTTCTAGAAGATTCCCGTTTGTAGACGCGTTCACACTGTTCTTGATCTTCTTCTTGACATTGTTCTTCAACTTTGCTCGAGCTTCCATTCTTTCTCCATCTTGAGTTTTGAAAACGTTTCTTCTCTGTCACTAAGTCCCAACACTTAGCCATTTTTTCGCAGCTTTTCTCCCTTTGAGGCCGAAATGTCATCTTGGATTGTTTTCTTCATCACTTTAAATCATCACCGCTTGGTCTCAACGTTCCTCCTGCAAAACAAGCAAGGGGAAGGGTATTAGAACATTTCATAATATAAATTCACTTTACTTACCTGATTTTCATGCTTTAACTTCCAAGGGTTCATCTTTTACCAGCCAACTTTGCGTTCAAATTCTTCATGCCTTGGCCAATTTTCCAACCCATCTTGCATTCTGTGTGGCGTACTTCACTCTGATATTTCATCCAACTCAGGCTCAAGAAAGAAAAGTTTTCATCAGAAACTGGATCAAAAATCATCTAGGCGATCATTTTCAAATTCATTGTCTGGAGGATTTTACCTTGAAAACACATTTTCTTCACATTTGCCTTAGAAAATTTTAAAATTTCCCTTAGGAAAATTCATCAACCTGGTGCCCATTTGAAATCTTTATCCCAGAATCCTTGGCCAGCTATGGAAGACCTTAAAATCCATTCCTCATCGATAATCTTCAGTACCCAGAAGAAAATTTCTTTCAGAACGTGTCGAACTTATGGGTGCACAACGAACGGGTTCATTTAATTTTCTTGAATTTTGCACCTTGGAAAAAAATAATTTTTTTAACAAATTTGATTCCGTTCTTCATATCTGTGAAGATTTCTTGTTGCTCTGACTTGGAAAAATTTATCAATTTTGTGCAGCTGGCATCATCTGACTTCATCCACTGACAAAATTCACTTGGATTTTAGGAAAATTCATCACTTCACCAGACTTAGGCGTTTTTCTCCTAAGGAAAATTTCTTTTCCTTAGAAAATTTTTTAATCACTCGGCACTTTTGAAAATTTTGTCTTCGAAAATTTTACTTCAACTTCAATCATCTTCCGGTGGTGAGAAATTTTTTCATCAATTCACTTGGAAAATTTTAATGCCTTGATCACACTTGTATGTCCTGGAGAACATTTTTTTTAAAACCAACGCCTAGCATATTTCCCATCTTCACCTTATGCGCACCTCACACTTAGAAGAGAATATCTTATTTCCACGCCTATCATATTAATTTCACCACCTTGCATCTAAGGCGCATTTCACTTGCTGAGGTGGACTTGGCTTCCAACGCCTTAGGCAACATTCTCTATTATTTCCTAGCATACTCATTCTTTATTTACCACTTTTCACTCCACACTCACCCCTTTGCATGGCGCATATCACATAGGCAAGAGGATGGGCGCATTTTGCTTGTGAGGAGGATAAACTTTGTTGACTCTTTGACTTTTTCCAGCTTATTCTTGCATGGGCGCATTTTGATGGGTGAGGAGGATATCTTCAACACTTAGAATTTTTTTATTTCCCTATTTTCCTTTGGGCGCATTTGATGGGTGAGGAGGATATCTTCAACACTTAGAATTTTTTTATTTCCCTATTTTCCTTTGGGTGAGGAGGATATCTTCAACACTTAGAATTTTTTTATTTCCCTATTTTCCCTTGGGCGCATTTGAGGTGTGGAGAAGGATGAGCATCTTTGACCTTTTGACTTTCTCTTGTTGAACTTCTTAGCATGGGCGCATTTTACTAGTGGAGGAGGATAAAACATTTGATTTGACTTGAGTGGGAAGTGGGCGCATTTTCACATAGCTGCAGGATGGGCGCATTTAGGGAGTGAAGAGGACGAACTTTTAACTTAGAATATTTTTCAATCTTCATCAGCTTCCCTTGGGCGCATTTTGGCTAGGTAGCAGGATGAAAAATGTTGACTTTCTTTGACTTCCTGCTTCATGGGCGTATTTTGGACTAGGAGGAGGACGAGCTTCCATACTTAGAAATTTTTGTCACCTCTTCATCAACTTGGGCGCATTTTGCCATGGCTGCAGGATGAAGTTCCAGACTTAATCAATTTTTTCTCGTTTTCGCCAGCTTATCCATGCCCTGCTATTTATAGTAAGCCCTCGATTTTTGCATCTCGAGAAGATCGAGCGATTTGAAATTTTTAAACACTGCATCCTCATGACCTGCTACCCTGTTGACACTACTATTTTTTTAGTCGGCCTGCTATTTTTAGCCCATTTTTGAAGGTGATTTACTATAAATAGCCCTGCTTGCTTCGATAAACTCCACTGCTAGATTAACTTGAAATTTGAATGAGTGCTCCTCACCACGTGACTTCTTGTGTCGGCGCATGCAGACTTGCTATTTTTAGCCTGTTTCCAAAATGACTTACTATAAATAGTAAGTGCTCTGTTTGACTTGAAATTTTACCAACAGATAGCCTGAAGGATGCTGATCGCAATGGTTTACACCGGTTTTCGAAAATTTTAGCTTTTTACCCCTCTTTTCAGGTTTCGAAGTTGGAAACCCTAATTTGTTCTGCATGCATATCAAATGATTTTTGTTTGTATTCGTTCCTGCTGCGTTGCAATCAGCTCGTGATTCTG
The DNA here is from genome assembly GCA_007258455.2 of Sequoia sempervirens. NCBI lineage: Eukaryota > Viridiplantae > Streptophyta > Pinopsida > Cupressales > Cupressaceae > Sequoia > Sequoia sempervirens. The sequence goes on along the minus strand of VDFB02320605.1, from coordinate 28,464 downwards.
AAGTGCTAGGAGGCCGCTGCCGGGAAGCACCTGCTAAAAATAGTAAGTTCCTTACTAAGTGATTATCTCCGTTTGCATGTCACACCATCGCGAAGCTCTCGAAAAACCCACCAGGAATCACCCGACATGCAAAAGAAACCCTGACATGCAAAAGAAACCCTGACATGCAAACCCTAAAAATAGCCTCGGAAGGCTAGACTCTGAAAGTTGTCGTCTCGTTCTGCATGCTATACCAGAGCGAAGGTCTCGAAAAACCCAGAAGGAATATGCCGACATGCAAAGGAAAATTCTACATCTAAGCCCTGAAATTAGCTCTGGAAGCTGGACTGCTAAAAATAGCAAGTTGCCTGTTTCAGCTCAAATTTTGCATACGAGTAGCTTGATGTGTTCTGAACACAGTGTGACAGTTGGAATTTCAAAAATGTTGACGGATTGCCTGTAATTGCACACTTACTAAAAATAGTAGGTACCTCAGAATCTGATGAAAATTTGCTGAGAGCCTGCTGGAAGCATACCGACAACAATGTTAGTCTCTGTTTGCAATTTATTCACTTCGTTGAATTCAAATTGGCGTGAAGGAATCAAACCCTAATTTTAAAGACTCGGCCAAAAACCCAATTTACAATCAAAGGTGGGCACATCCCCAGATAGACAAAACGAGAGAGAGACACACACACAACCAATCAAACCAAAATCAAGCCAAAAATTCGAAACGAAGCAAAAATTAGGGGGTCCCCATTTGCAATGGGGCGATGTGTGAAAAAGGTCACAACATGTAGTTACGTAGTTATCTTTTAGCACCAAACATTAACAATCTTTGGACGGTTTACCGCCAAAGAAGGCAAATGAACAAACACTCTTAAGCTCTTGGATGGTTTACCGCCAAGAAGGGGAATGAACACTTTGTTATTTCATTGTAATAGCTCCCGTTGAATAAGTGGTTGAGTTTCTTTCTTTCAGTTCCTCTTCACTCCCGCTGAATAAGTGGTCGAGCTTTCTTTTAGTGTTGTATTTTCTTTGAGCACTAATGATCCCCATCGCCATATGTTAGCACCTCACCCACCTCGGGTCTTGAGTGCACATTCTTGGCATTGAGTTACCTTCTAGCATTGTAATCTTTCAGTTGGTACTAACAATCCTCGCCACCATATGCTCACACCTTGCCCTACATTGGGATCCTAGTGTAAATTCTTGGCGTAGAGTTACTTTCCAGCAGTGTTTGGTTTTTGGGCTAACCTTGACGGGTTCTATTGTATTGGCTTGATCATTGCAAAAATAAAATAAAAAATTGGTTCTGCTCATTACAGTGGTATCAAAGCCATGATCCTGCCATCCTGTGCCCAACAGTATTCAGTTGATAGATGAGTGACAGAGCTTACAAATATTACACCAAAAGTCAGGCAAAGCAGTTTCAGTTTCCTCCTACACCAGAGGCAGACACATATTCCGGGGTTTTCAGAGAGACAAAGAAAGCAGTTGACACTGGTGAGGCAGTTGGAAACATGTCAGACAGTCTTAAGAAAACCATGGATGAAAGGGATGATAAAATAGAAAAAAGTTTGATGGGATGATTGATATGCTATCCTACTTGCTTGCAAGGATGGACCAGGAAGTTGTTCATAACCAAACATTGCACCAAAACAATGTTACAGGAGAAAATAGTGGAGTTAATGGCAATGGAAGAGACAGAACTATTGGCCAACATGAGGCCACCTCAAGTGGATCAGCATCTAGGCCACTTTTCCCTACATTCACTCAGAGGGAGGAACCACGAGTTGAGGCTGCAGTACCTTATGCAGATGATGCCAGACAAGCTTAAAAGGAGTATGCCTCATTCCCTCCTGATCTTAGAGACCAATGGTCCTTTGATCAATACATGAACCATAGAAGCAGAAGAAATGGTGGAAGAACTAAGAACCGTGCTCCGGTGGCTCCTAGAACCGACTACCAGCAAGCTCTTGGGAAGGTGACTCTGGCTCACTTCGATGGAAGTGATACATGTTCAGCCAGGTCATGGGTCTAGAAGCTTGACAACTACCTTTCAATGAGGCCTATACCCAAAGAAGATGCCATAAAATTTGCAACATTGCATTTGGAAGGGGCTGCCCATGAGTGGTAGTACCATGGTTTGGTCACACTTGGCCACAACCTAATTCGAACCTATGAAGAATTCACAAACAAGCTAATTGAGAGGTTCGATAATAAGGATCCAGAAGTGAAGTTTCGTGAGCTTGCATAGCTGAAACAACATGGTTCGCTAGAAGCGTATATTGGAGACTTCCAAAGACTTTCCGTGATGGTGCCCAACATCACTGAAAGAAGACTAGTTGTGTTATTTTCAGAAGGATTGATGGAACCATTGAAGGGATGGGTAAAGGCTTTTGACCCACCAAGCCTTGATGAAGCCATTAAGAAAGCTAGAAGCATGGAGTTGTCCGCACCTAGACCGAAGTTTCCATCCAAGCCTTTTCCTCATAAGCGTGATAAAAGGCACCCTTCAAATCAGCACAAGAAATTCCCTTCTAAAATGGATGATGAGCTTCGTGAGAAGCTTAGGAAGGAAAGAAAATGTTACACTTGCAAAGAACCTTGGTCAAAGGGACATAGATGCTATGGACGTGGTCATTCCAACCACATGGAGGCCTATTCTCATTTTGGATCAGAATCTGATCACTCGGAGCAGCGGTCTGATTTTGTTGAAAGTGAGGAAGAAAAAGATCCAGAAGAGGTTGAGGATGAGCAAGGAGGTGGGGGCACATTTGCCCAACTTTCTAGTTTTCAAAAGAATGAATCATTCAAGGTCCATGGCACAATTGGGAAGCATCGTATTGTTGCCTTGATTGATACTGGAGCAACGCACAACTTCATTGATGAAGGAGTGGTTGCAAAAAGAGGACTCGAGAATGAAGAGTTCGAAGAATTCAAAGTCATGGTAGCTGATGGCTTTCACATTTCATGCACTCACAAGGTTTCCAACATGTCATTGCAATTGGGTAACCATGAAGTCAAAGATGACTTCTATGTTGTGAGCATTGGAGATACGGATGTCGTTCTTGGCATTCAATGGCTGCGTTCTCTTGGAGAAATCTCTCTAAATCTGCAAACAATGGAGCTCAAGTTTCAATCCAATGGAAAGAAGGTGGTGCTAAGAGGAATGTCTAATGGTGGTCCTCGGATTGTATCCTTTAAAAGAATGGAGAGGCTGATTCGGCATGATCAAGTTGAATGGGCTGCAGAATGTATGGTTCTTCCAGCTAGTCCAGTTGAAACAAAGAGGGACTATCCTCCAAATATTCAATCCTTGCTCACCAAGAAGAGTAAGGTGTTTGCTAATCTACCTCTTGGGCCACCTCCTGAAAGGGGAGCTGAGCATGTCATTGAACTCAAAGATGGGGCCAAGCCAGTTATCACAACACCCTATTGATATCCTAAGAAACAAAAAGATGACATTGAGAAAAACATAAGAGAACTCTTGGAGATGGGCTTCATTCGTCCAAGCAAGAGCCCCTTTGCTTCAGCTGTTGTTCTTGTGAAGAAGAAGGATGGCACAATCCGCATGTGTGTGGATTATCGTGCCTTGAATCAAAGCACAATCAAGAACCAGTACCCCATTCCCAGGATAGATGAGCTCATTGATGAGCTACATGGTGCCAAGTTCTTCTCAAAAATTGATTTGAGATCGGGCTACTATCAGATTCGAATGAGGGGATTAGATGTTGAGAAGACGGCTTTTCGATGCCACTATGGTCACTTTGAGTTTTTAGTCATGCCATTTGGGTTGACTAATGCTCCTGCCACTTTCCAGTCGTGTATGAACAGAGTCTTTTAGAAGCAGTTGAGGAAGTTTGTGTTGATTTTCTTCGATGATATCCTCATCTTCAGCAAGACGTGGGAAGAACATCTCAAGCACTTGGAGGAAGTGCTTATGTGATGAGCCCTGCTGGCTCTCAACTCAAACCCCAATATTTTCTTAAGTCTTAATGTGTTTTTTTAGTTTTTTAAGAGAAAGTTTGTAGACAGAAGAGAAGGGGCGCATCATATAAAAGCTCATAAATTGAGAAACAAAGCAATTTTCTACAGAATGAAAATGCAGAAGGTATTATTTAACAATAACAAATAGATCACAAGTGCTAAACATACCAGAATGTTTCCAGATATTTTATTTAAAGAAGTAAGCCAACTCGCCAGCCAAGAATGGTGAAAACTGGCATATGTGGTCGCCTGGCCTCCAGATTTGTGTTCTCCCTCTTCAAAACAGGATACAAGCTCTTGAGAAAGGTAGACGCCAAAGATGGAAGACAAATAGAAGCCTAAAGAAAGGCGTTTCAACTAAACACTTCACACGCCTCCCTAAATGGGCACATTTCCCAATGCAAATAGTACGGCCAAGGTAGAAACCAAAAGAAATACTCTGAAAAGCTGAAATCTGTAGAAGATGGCAACTCTGGATGAAGTAACCCTCTTCTTTATTGCCAACAACTGAATACTGAATAATAGAACCCTGATTGAAGCATGTAGAACCTCTGTATGAAGCTCTCACAATTGCACAAATTCGACTGGTCTCTCACAGTCTCAAAAGTGCTCAACATTGAAGAGATATCGTTCTCCAATGGAAGATTGCTCAAAACCCTGATCACAGGTAAAAGCACAGAAGAAACCCAAGGAAAAGTTGAAATAATCAATAATAATGTTCTCATTGCCCAAAAATGCCTTATATCAAAAAGGCACGCATTTCCAAGAAGATACGCTCTTTTCCATCATTTAAATCTTTTAAAATATTATTAAGTCCTTTTTTGATAGTTAAGAACTTAATATTTGGCGCCCACTTAAATGATTAAGTGATTTAATTTTAAATCACCCTTTTTATGAATATTTAAGTGATATAAAAGGGATAAAGTCAATTTGACTTTATAAAATAATAATAACTTAATTAATAACTTAAATCACTTAAATAAGCATAACTTCCTCAAATCTCCATAGAATTTTGTGCCGTCAGAAGCTGTCAACTCCTGAACTGCCAAGGCCTGCTGTGAACCAATCACTGAGCTCTGAAAATGAGAACGATCAACTCCTCCAGAAAACACCACTGACCCTCTAACCAATCCAACTAGCCCACGAGGGTCCAAGAAAAGGCTAACACACTATTCCCGAGAACTGACTAAAGCGGGGACATCATAGCTTAGCTTCCTGGAATCAGAAAGCTAGTTTGCCAAAGAATCCAAATGTGAATTTGGAATGAAAGAGTTGCTCTACCTTGGTCACATAATCAGTGTTGAAGGGGTGAAAGTTGATCCAAAAAAGATCAAGGCGATAGTTGATTGGCCACCTCCACAGAACTTGAATCATTTGAGAGGATTCTTAGGTCTTTGTGGCTTTTACAGAAGGTTTGTGAAGGGCTACTCTCAAAGTGTTGCTCCTCTTACTGACCTCACTAAAAAGGGAGCTTTTTTTGGACAGAAAAGGCACAAGGTGTTTTTGATAAGTTCAAGAAGATCATGAGTTCTTGTCCGGTTTTGGTTATACCGGATTTTTCCAAGCCTTTCGAGCTACAATGTGATGCATCAGGGGAAGGTGTTGGTGCTATTTTGATGCAAGATAAGCATCCCATTGTGTTTGAAAGCAGAAAATTAAGGGGTGTTGAAAGGACTTACTCCATCTATGACAAAGAAATGCTTGCAATCATGCATGCATTAGCCAAGTTCAGACAATATTTGGTGGGAAGCAAGTGTGATGAGCCTAGCCTAAGCTAACTCAAAAACTCTTCTTTGTTCCCTTGAAATTTTGTCAAACAATTTGAATGCAAACTTCCCAGCTTGCTGGTCTGAGTTATCAGTCTGATATAATTGCTTGGAAATCAAAACTACAATGCATAAACTATATCCTAGATGCATCAATGACTTAATTTCATCTTTTACAATGCTTATGTATGATTTCTACATGCAAAATGTGCACCTACAGCCAATTGACATCATGTCAAACAATTGGCATACCATCTACTAACGAACTATTCAAATGATCATTACATGGAATATGAGACTCCAATCTTGACTCCTTTATTGTAATGCAATTCCAACATATGTGACAATGTAATCATGCCAAGACTCTTGGCTTACAATGTAAATCTTTCACCATGCCCAAATCTGATTAGAAATATCATCTACAGCAGTATGGGTATTTCTTCAAACATTTATCATGCAACGTCAAATGTAAATGATTACTCCCAGCTCTTAGCAGTAAGACAAACGCTTGGCGTGAAACAAACATAGAGCTTGCAACTTGTAACTATTATTTTAATTCTAATGCCGATACAATGCTGATGTGAATTGCAAACGGGTATGACTCAAATATGATGACTTAATGAATAAACAGCTACAGCTGCTCTGAGGCGGTGACCACTACCATACAATGAGTCAACTAAAAAATAACATGCAATGAAGAACCTGATTATGAATGCAGCAACCTTGATGATGATGAAGACTTCCCACTATTTGATGAATGATACAATGTTCCAATGATGTATTCAAATATCTCCAAATCTGGAAATGATAGCAGCCTTCACATAATGCTCCAATTTCTCTTGTTGATGAAGTCAATGCCCTTCTTGCTGTTGCGCCAAGTCTTCTCAACCCTCAATGAAGCTTCTCTGATTTTATTAGAATTTATTGTTGTCTTTCTTCATAAAATCGAACCTTTTGAGTGACCGCCCCTGTTCTCAGACTTCAGATTTCTGATGCAAATTGCTAGCAGCTTGTAACCTTCTCTAACTTGCATAAAAATCAACTCTTGTCCACCTAAAATGATGCGCCTTTTTCCTCCACCCACAATGCAGCAAATATAAGCCACCATGAACAAAATAATGGACAAAAACGTGGCCTTTGATAGACTTTCAAATGACTATAATTTCTGATTTAAAAAATCAAATTTCTAATATCAACGAACCCTCTTTTTCAATCGATTTGTCTCTTCTCAGAAATAAACCCTTACTTGCCACAAATTCGCCCTCACAAAATGCTAAGGAAAAAGTGGATATTCCTTGCTTCCAAATCGAACTTCTGCAAACCTTAAAGAGGTGAATAGTACTGTAGCAGCACTGTAGCGCAGGTACTATTCACGTCACTGTAGCACGGGTACTATTCACGGCACTGTAGCACCAACACTAATTCTGATCTGCAAGTAATAATCTTCAAACCCTAGATAAAATCTTCGCCTTTAAGCACAAATGAAAGGACTGAATTATTCTCTCCTCAAATTGCAACCCTTCAAGAGATCTTTCACTCCCTCAGTTATGCTATCAATAGGAAGTTTTCATTTCCTATGATCAAAGAAGAAAACTGTTAAAGCCCTAGGCTCCAAAATAAAATTCAATCAAAATAATATTCATCAACTGGATGCTGAGAATGAGCTCTTGCCTCTCTTTTTATTCTTTCCTTAAGAGAGCTCAAACACCTTCCTGGCCAATGTGGGATAAAAGATTTATTCCCACATTAAATTATTCACTTAACGCACTTTATTATATTAAAGTGACTTTATTATTATAAAGTTTTTTTATAACTTTATAATAATATTAAAATATTAAATAAATCACTTCAGTCACTTAAACTTTAATATCTCTTGATGTACTTGTCTGATTGCTAAGCCGTCTGAGCCAAGAGTCGACTCTCCCTGTTCTCCATGTGATTGGATGCCTGTCTAAAAATAGAAACCCTGAATAGTGACTTACTATAAATAGTAAGTATGTGAAACTAAGTCTAGAAACAGCTGCAAAGGCCCAATCAAGGTCGACACTGCCAATATGCTTTGCTCAGGTGTTTTTCTATTAATAGGAACCCGAACTCTCCCAAAATAGTAACTTACTATAAATAGTAAGTGTGCCAAAATAGTAACTTACTATAAATAGTAAGTGTGCCAATCTAAGTCAAATAACCTGTGCAAAGGCCAAAACCTGAATCCAGCTAAAGAGTAATGTCTCTAAATCACCGGTAACTGCCACAAAAGACCCTCTATCCATAACTGTTAGCCTACAAGGGTCAAATGATAGGCTAATCCTTACGAACTCTGATGCTCGCAAAATGGGGACATTACAACAAGTTTGTTGTCAAGACTGATCACAATAGTCTCAAGCACTTCATGCATCAGAAGGATTTGAACGAAAGACAACAAAAGTGGGTGAGTAAGCTTCAAGCTTATGATTTTGACATTGAGTATGTCAAAGCCAAAAACAATGTTGTAGCAAATGCTCTATCAAGAAGGCAACATTTGAACTCAATTTGCGAGCTTACTGCTGATTGGAAAGAGTTGTTGCTTGCCAATTATGCTAAAAATCAGTTTGCAACCAGCATTATTGAGTGTACTTTTCATGATGAAAGGTACAAGGCAGTTGATGGATTGATACATTACAAAGGGAGAATCTTCTTGATGGCCGATTCTAAGCTCAAGAAGAAGATTTTGATGACTTTCTATGACATCCCACTTGCTGGTCATCAAGGTTACTTCAAGACCTATAGGCAAATTCGAGAAAGATTTTCTTGGAAAGGGCTGAAAGAGGAAGTCCAACGCTACATCAAGGAGTGTCACACTTGCCAAATGAACAAGAATGAGCATACTCTTCCAGTTGGGTTACTGCAACCTCTTCCTATTCCCAATCAAAAATGAGAAAGCATATCGATGGACTTCATCACAAGGTTGCCCAAGACTCAAGGCAAAGACTTTATCTTTGGTGTGGTGGATAGATTAACGAAGTTTGTCCATTTCTTTGCCATCACTAGTTCATTTCCAGCAGCTCAAGTTGCAGATTTGTTTTTTCATGAGGTGTTTAGATTGCATGGGTTGCCGAAAAACATTGTGAGTGATAGGGACAGCAAATTCCTAAGCACCTTTTGGCAAGAAGTCTTCAGGTTGAGTGGAACAGTGCTCACTCCAAGCACTAGTTATCACCCTCAAACTGATGGACAAACGGAGATTGTGAACAAGTGGTTGGAGGGCTATGTCAGAAACTATATTTCGGAACAGCAGAAGGCTTGGGTAGGATGGCTTCACCTAGGAGAGTATTGCTACAATTCATCCTTCCACATGTCCATAAGGATGTCTCCATTCATGGCTCTCTATGGTTATGAGGCTCCTAGCTTTGCTGATTTGGTGTTTGGTGATAGCAAAGCCCCTCAAGCCAAGGATTTGTTGCAGCAATCTGAAGTCCTTGAAGAACAATCTTCAAATAGCACAAAATCAACAGAAGATGTACGCTGATCAGCAGCATGTTGAGCGTTCATTTGAGGTTGGAGACTTGGTTTATCTTCGACTTCAACCCTATAGACAGTCTACTCTCAAGAAGAGTGGAGCAGAGAAACTCAAACCACGTTTCTATGGGCCATTCAAAGTTATCAGAAAGGTTGGAGCAGTGGCTTATGAGTTGGAGCTACCAGCAAGTAGCAAAGTTCACAACGTCTTCCATGTGTCTCGCCTCAAGAAGGCGCTTGGACACAACGTTGTTGCTTCATCAGATTTGCCTCCTTTGGATGAGGAAGGATAGTTGGTTTTGGTTCCTGAGGAGATCATTAATTCCAGAGAGCGTTCTTTGAGGAGAAGAACAATCAAAGAATACTTGGTGAAGTGGAAGAATTTGCCCTTGGAGGATGCAACTTGGAAGAATGAGGAGATTTTGCAGCATCCAGACTTGCAATTGTTTGAGGGAAAGCCATCTTGGGAAGGGCGGACTGTAATGTCCCCTTCTTAGCAGTGATCAGTGTGGTTGACCCTTAGCCTATCCCGGAGGCCCATAGGCTACTCGAAAGCGAAAATTAGGGTTTCCTATTTTCTAGGGGGTTGTTGCTTGGAGTTTGAAGTTTGGTTTGCGGATTCTTTCTGGGTTTTCAGAGAGCTTCGCAGTGGTATTGCATGCATGGTGTTCTGAGCAACTTTCTGAATTTACTATTTTTAGTAAATTCTATTTTTGGCAGTGGTCCTATTGGCTTCAACACACTTGGCTTTTCTCTTCAGTCAATTTAGTTGGTTATGCTGAGTTTGGCTTTTTAGCTCGATTTTTGGAGAGATAAGTTATTTTAATTAATAATGTTATATTTTCATTTTATGACCCTTGGCCTAGTGATAATAGATATAACATAAAGTTGTTTTAAAAAGGGGGTCTGCATGGGTGGATGCCTCATCAGGAGGTGATTTTATTATTTCAGAAAGGTTGAAAATATAACTTACAAAGTGGACGCCAACTTTGAGGAACGCATTGTTTTATTTAATCAAATATTACACTTCATGAAATGGGACGCCAACTTGAAGAGGGAATGGAGTCAACTTGAAATTTGAATTTGTTTGACTCCTGGTGATTGGGCGCACTTTCCAGAGACTTCTAGAAGATCTTCACAAACTTATAAATGGGAGTCACTTGTTCTTCATTTGTTATCCATGAAAATTACATCGTTATGCTGTCGGAATGGTGAGTGAGTTGCTTCGAGGATTGCACACCTCCTAGTTGGCTTAGCTTCTTGCTTGAAAGATAGCAACTAGTTAAGATTGTGACTTTTCTTGACACTTGAGAGCAGATTGAGCAAATTGAGGAGTTTCCAATAGTTTTTGGCATTTTGGAGTTTTCTGGCCTAGTATTGCTGAAGTACGTTTTTGCGTGCAGGTCATAATGTGATTTTTATTTGGTTATGGGTAGTTTTCCAATGCATTTCCCAGCTAGGGGCGACCCTTCTTGGTAAGTTTCAGATTTTTTAGTTGAGTGTTGAATTTTATAGCATAAAATCGCCCTTCCAAGAGAGTCGTACCTCTCTGTGGTGTCTTGGAATGCGTGCACAAAAAAATATACTTCACTTGTTTGCAGTTTCTCAGTCCTGTCATGGTCGCCATCATCCTAGAGTCCATTTGCAATAGATTTGAGATCATTTGGTGAGGTATTGAGAGTGTGGTGAGCATTTTAGTGAGTTACAATGTTGCTGGTTATGCATTTTCAGTTGCAAGTCTGTCGTATCAGATTTTAGAAGTCTGAGTTTGGATTGCATTTTCAGTATTGCAGAGTCCTGAATGTTGGAGAAATCAATCATACAGATGTGGCATTGTTTTGAATATTGTAATGCTTTGTAATTTGCAGATTGTGCATTGTAAGGCTGCAAATAGTAGTACTATTTCAGTCATCTAATTCTGCAAATACTTAGTTCTCTTTTAGCAACAAACATTAACAATTTTTGGACGGTTTCCTGCCAGAGAAGGCAAATGAACAAACACTCTTAAGCTCTTGGATGGTTTACCGCCAAGAAGGGGAATGAACACTTTGTTATTTCATTGTAATAGCTCCCACTGAATAAGTGGTCAAGTTTCTTTCTTTCAGTTCCTCTTCGCTCCCGTTGAATAAGTGGTCGAGCTTTCTTTCAGTATTGTATTTTCTTTGAGCACTAATGATCCCCATCGCCATATGTTAGCACCTCACCCACCTCGAGTCTTGAGTGCACATTCTTGGCATTGGGTTACCTTCCAGCATTCTAATCTTTTTGTTGGTACTGACGATCCTCGGCGCCATATGCTCACACCTTGCCCTACATTGGGATCCTGGTGTACATTCTTGGCGTAGAGTTACTTTCCAGTAGTGCTTGGTTTTTGGGCTAACCTTAACGGGTTCTATTGTATTGGCTTGATCATTGCAAAAATTAAAAAAAAAATTGGTTCGGCTCATTACATAAACCAAGAAACTCCACCCACAAAAGGACACAATTTTTCTCATCAAAGACAACAAAATCTCTAGTCCAAGGTGAGAAAAGAAGTAGAGAAGAATGCAAAAAACCATGGAATATGTTTACGGATGGCTTCAACATAGTTGGATTCGGCAAAAAAATGAAAAAAAAAAAACCTTTGGTAAGAACACATCAAGGTGAATCCCATGTGAGACCCAAGCCTTGGTGACCCAATCTTTGAGCATGTTGTCAAGGGGGACCCTTCCTAGAAAATATCCTATTAAAGTAAAATTTTCTAACAAATGACATGCACTATCAAATTCAAGAACGGGGAGAACCACATCAAGGGGTGTTTCAACAAACATACCTCATGGAACACCTTAGAATCAAACTTCTTGGGTCTCTTGAGTATGGATCCCATTGTCATGTGTCATCAAACCATCAGCTTCAGTAGCAACTACAAAGTGATGGAAGGCTGAGGCCATTTAAAGGGTCAAAAAATACCCACAAGCGTGGCAACCTACAAGGTGCTGCAATAAATGCAAACTAAAAATCCAACTCCTGCTTCAAATGAAGCAATATAACATCAAGAATGTGCAAACCAGAACCCTACAAATGTGATTTTAACTTCAATTATATGTGAACAAAAATGAATATATAATTATCATAGTAATTTTGTTAGCTATGTATATTGTCTAAGCTATTGGTTTGGGTTCAAGTTTTGTATGCAGATCTGGTAAATATAAAATTGTGGTTGGGTTCATTTGTACAAAAAACATATAAAAATCATAAATATATACATATTTGCAGCCTACAAATAGGAATTAAGTTCAGAATCCCACATAGCATCATATAATAAACAAAAACTACTTCAATATCATTTTGTCAAACTCAAATGTCATGATAGATATTCATTGTTTAACATTAAAATAATTAATTCAACAATTATCATCACATGGGTCTTCAAAATACTATTTCAAGATATTATTTTAATATTAAAATAAAATAATAAAATACTATGTCAAACCACCCAACACTCACAAGCTAAGTGGACTTTTGTTGTAAACATGAGCAAATCCATTGAAAGCATTGATAGTGACCGCAATGGGTTTTACAGGTTAGTTGTAGCCCTACAGCACTAGTAGGTATGCAATGTACCCACATCCTTTCTCCACACCCATATTGTCTTATACACTAACCCACTCAATACATGATTCAAACAATTGCAAGGCATATAACGCAAGCTTGTGGCCTCCAAGAAGTTTTGCGTGTTGCATTAAGCTCAAAGTCTTCTCTCTTTCCCAGTAATTAACAATCCCATGAGCCTATCTACCATACAAAATCCCTCCATCACAAGATCCAAATAGAATGATCCTATAAGCAAAAAAAATGTAAAAACCGCATTTTTCTTGCAGAATTGTATTGGGTTCTACTAAATTCCTCTCAAGTTCATCCAAGATGAACCCACAATGAAAATCCACACCCTACTAGATCAACCCAAAATCCAAACATGGTTTGAACCAGACGTAGATCAAGTGCTTGTAAGGGACGAACGAGCTACACAGTATTTCGTTTAATCCCACTCAACAAATTTTGAGGAACACTATACAACTTTAAATTCATTATGTAAATAACAATTTGTTATAGTTTCTAGGAAATTTCATACTGATCAAACAAACAAGTAGCCCTTAAACTCTTCCCTTTACCAACACGCTAAAAGATCTAAAACCTCCACTCACATTTTTAAGATTTTGAACAATATGGTGTTTCTAAGTTCAAACAATCAGTACCAAATATTTTAAAATCTCAAGCCTATCACACAATCAACCTCTACTAGGGAAAATAAAGATGAATTCACTAGACAATTTTAGTTTACCATATTTGCATCAATATCAATTGCATTGTAAAAGGGGGAGAAATAGATGACAAATACTCAAATCAAGGAGTAAACTTAGAAGCATATGAGTGCAAATGTTATCAACATGTGAAACTATACTTAGAAGATGTTAAGGAAAAGTGGAAAAAGAGAATGTCCATGACTTATAGACGTTGGAATATTAGTTTAATATTATAATGAAGTATATATGTACACTTGTCTATAATAAGTAGTCGTAGTTAGGTTGTTATAACTACCGTCTATTTTCAGACTGTAACTATTTTCTATATTTAGCATATGTTCAATAATATAAGGCAACATTGCTCACAACCTAAGTAAGCACACCATTTTCATTTTTCTCTCAATTTCACTCTTCGATTTTGACCAACATTGATATTAGAGATGATCATGTTGAGGTAGTCAAATCAGTCAGGTACAACATCAATCATACAAAATTTGAAGGTGGTCAGGAAAAGAGAAAGCCAAGCACACGGGAAGTCATTGAAAAATGTGAGCAAGATCATATAAGTCATGGAAGGCTATCAAAATTCAAGGACACAATTTTTGGTGTCATCATTTCTAGAAGTTCTCACATAAAAGCGAAAAATCAGAGTGGAAGGTCTGTGCACAGCTAGAGAAAGAGTCTAAATTGGGTCGTGGGGTTGTCATTGACATTTGCATGGTGTTTGGAAGGTCGTGGCTGGATTTTCCGACATTTTTTCCATCTAAATAGGTCATGAAGGGTTGGAAAACAAGTGGAGAGTTGCACAAGAAATTTGCAAGGTCACACAAGAGAAAAACCAATAATCATGAATTTTTTCAATGAAAAAAGCAAGGTGAGCATCACTGCTAGGGCATGAATTTTCCTAGTTTATCAATCACATTTTTCATCTAGTAAGGGCCTCTTTTTTACATTTTTCTGAGTGCATTTTTTTGCATTGGAAAACAATCATGTTTTCCAACAATATTTCAAATTTTCAAATGTTTTGAATTTCCCTACAAATACAAATAGCTTTTCATCAATAAAATTCTGATTTGAAATTCTTCATATTATTTTTTTTTAAATTCAATTAATTCTTTTTTTTTGGTCAATTTTTCTTCCAAGATCAAAGGTGAAATTTTCTGGGTCAAATGTAAAAAGGGGAGTTTCAAATATTTCAAGCAAATTTTATTTATCAAGGAGAGGATCAATATATTTCTAGAAGTTTCAGGAAAAAGGGTAGTTGGAAAAATGGCAAATATTCAAAATCTAGTATTGTCAAATGCGTAAAAAGTTAAAAACTCACTAGAAAAAATTATACTATCTAGAGTCACAAGACACTAGCCATTGTTGAGTATCAGGAATGTGATAGAATCTTATTAGGCACAAAAACCAAACCTACTACTCACCCAAGTGACTTTGACAAATGTCATAGGGAAGCCTTGTTGATTCTCAAATTGTTAATCTAAGATGATTTAATCCCTAAAGTCCAAAGTGCTACATCTGCCCATATCCTATGGGATGGATAGTTTGAAAGATAAATATCAAGTCTCCATGAAAAGCAGAGTCCTATATTTAAAGAATTTGTTACTTTCTACCAAAATGCATGAGTGGGGTCTTTGTCAAAGAATCTTCTAAAACTCAAGGATCTTAAGGATCGACAAACTAGTAGACGATAGGGATATGGTTGCTCTAAACATTAATAGCCTACCGCCCTCCTTTGAGACTTTTGTGGAGTCTCTAAAATTGTTGACAAAAAACCGAACTTTGACCTTTGACAAGATTGGTTCATACTTGTTGCAAAAGCGGTATTGACAAGAGTAGATGAGTGAAGTTTCTTCCACGAGTTCAGAAAGTGCAGTTGCTGCATGGTTTCATAAAACAAACCTTAATTCTCCTTCCCCCATTTCACAATCACGAAGAAAGGTAGAGTACTTTTATTGCCAAAAGTTTGGGCATGTAAAGAATCATTATAGAAAAAGACAGTTTGATCTATCCCACAAGCATCAAAATGAAGCTATTGTGGAAAATACTGCTGAGGAAGACCATGAGGAGGAGTATGCATTAAAAGTTTTTTCATTTAGTGTCAACCAGGCCACTCATGCGGTATGCTCTTATCCTCTAGACAAGATTGTGTGTGCTCATGTCCCGCAAAGTTCAAATTATCCTTTTCGTATCCAAACACTTGTCTTTTCACGATCCCTACGCCATAATTCGCCTCCAAAAATCAAATTGGGCCCATGAATGCTTATTTAAGTGGTCTTGGCCTAACACGAAAGCTAACTAGCACCTCTAACACACACAATTTTCAGTCACCTAGGGTATCCTCCATTGTTCCTCACACCACCTACCTCCATAGCCATAGCCACCTATATCTGAGCCTTGGAACATGTACTCAAAACCTATTCATACTACTTTTGCTTGATCAAACCTTGGGTTCTTGGGTCCTGACTGAAACAGACCCCTAAATGTGCCGTTGGCACTAACCTTTCGTATTTTAGACACTGACAGGTCTTGTCGTGAAAGCAAAAGATGGTGAAAGGTGAAAGAATTTACGTGACAGTTACAGACGACATGGCCACGGGCAGGACGATACCAGCACATTATACAGGACACCAGCATGCTGTAATGGGCACCAGCCTGTGTAATAGGACACTGACACATGTGGTTCAGTTTTTGATAAAGCCTCGACTGAAAGCAGAATCCTGGTTTCAGTCCAACAGTGCAGTCTTCTTACACCTTCTTCCGACAGATCACACAACAGCAGAAAACCAGACATGACTCTTATTCCTCTTTTGCTTACAATTTCTATGTCTTGTGCTAGTTCAATCTCAACTCTTTTGTTTATATACTATAGGCAAATCTGGAAAGTACTTATGCTTTTCTAGAAATTTTAAATCAGATTTTCAGTAAATAAGCATGCTTAGTAAGTAAAAGTAATTCCTTTCATATAGATGTTCTATTTTTATTTAGAGTTACTTAATATGGAGACAAGAAAGTTCGAATCTGGTGGACAGCCATGTAAGGTGTGCCGTGCTTTCCAAAACTAAAACTGTAAACTATAGCACATAATATCAACCACAGCCTAAAGAAAGGCTCAATAAGCCTGACTCAGAAACCTGTATGAACAAACTACCAAATAAAATAAAAATAACAATAAAATCAAAGAGAGAAATTCAGAACCCTATAAATACAAATTATTTGAATCACTCTTTAAATCCACATGAACTACATCTCAAAACATAAACCATTCAATGTATTTAAAATTCAAAAACTAAATTTGAGCACACCTCGCGAAGCAAAACAGCTGAGCTGGCCTTGGGAAAGTATGGCTCCAATAGTCATAATTTAAGCAGGAAAACGGCGCCCCGAAACCTCACCAACTTCCGAGATAAGCTTATTTATAGTTATATCCTCTCCCAACAAAATCGAATGTAATTTTGCGCACAATGCATCATTTTCTGCGCCGTTTAATTCTTGAGAACGCTGAGCTCATTCAAACCGTGTCAGACTAAAAATATTGTGAAGGTTTGATTTCTGTACTTGAATTTTAGACCCAAATCCTTTGGGTTCTGGTCGGAAAAATATACTGCAAAATTACAGTTAATCCAAGAAAGAAAGTTTCTGATAAAAAAGTAAAAGCCTTTTCAACATTGACGCGTGGCTTATTTCTATGTGGACAAATGTGCGACTGTACGGTGGCCGCGTGTAATATTCTTGGTATCTATGTCCGAATCGGGAGATTTTTACGGATATAGGGATAAGAAAGTGTGAGGTCTAATTTTGTTTCAGATTCAAATTTTTTCGAGAAAAGAGAATACTCTATGTAACCATCCAGCAATAATTAAAACGTGTTACAGATAAAAATACAACTAGCAATTACGACAGTTAAATGCGACGTAACATTATTGTCAATAAAATATTTGTGGTAAATTAGAGTTTAGCTTAGACTGAGAATTACATTAGGGATATCAATTTGTTTATTATGATAATTTAGTTTAGTATATTTTTGAAAAAAACAAAATCTCATCAATGTTTATCTTAATAAAAAATCTCATCAATGTTTATCCATCATTAGGATAAGATAGCAAGGAAATTGTCAATCAAGACAACCAAGATAAATGATTCATCATTCTTATTATCCTCTATGATCTATTGAACTAAATTGACGAAGGGAGAGAGGTGGCACAAGATCCAAGAAATCAGATGAGAAAGGGAAGGCAAAAAAGAGGAAGAAAATGACCATCAATTTTTGTATGATTAAATTACAAAAGAAAAAAGGAGAGATACAATTATAGAGATAAAATAAAAGCATAATAAGGAAACTAGACAATCGAATGTGAAAGAGTTATTACAAAAAATGCAATAATTAAACAAGTTATAGGAATAACAAAAGAAATAGCTAAGTCTAAAGAGAAGATGAAAAGTTAAACTCTATAGATGAATTGGGCAATCAATAAATAATAGAACAAGGCAATAGAAAAAATAAGAAAAATGAGAGCAGTGAAGGTGTGCGGAAGGAGCTTCCTACACAAATCTAAGTAGGGAAGAGTTGCAAAAAATTCTTTAAACACTTTAAACAGTTACATCTACAAATAGATGCACATTCAAGATATAAAGAAGAGATAAACAAAGCAAACCATAACATTGTGATATACATGGGAAAACCCTTTCAGGAGAAACCCCACACTCCAAACACACAACCCAATCTGTATTATTCAACAACAAAGATTACAATATAGTGCTAGAGCAATGGTCTTTAGGAGTTCTCACACTACAACAAGAATCTGGAGCAATTTTGACAGCATAATGGCATCTAAGCAATTCTTCAACCTTTCATACATCAAATGCTCTAAGGAATCACATATTTATTACACTCCAACATGAAGATAGGGTGTCAAAAGTTGTCAAAACCAAAATTCATGCCTAGGGTGTGTACATGAGTCCATTATGGCATGTTGTCATAGTTAGGACCCATAAATTGTGACTTTTTCTAATTCTAATGCATGCCTCTTCGAAATTAGCTACCACTCAACATATAATGCACCTATGCACATGCAAATACCAAATGCACACTGGAGCGCCCCCATAAATGTAGTCTATCTATCATAGTGTGAATTGGAAATCATCATACATGACTCTTACAACTATCATAACTCATCATATCAAGTTGTCATAGTTTGTCATGAACTTAACATAGCAACTTATGACAAAAGCCACCAAGTTAGCCATAAATTTAGGACATCCAAAGTGGGACGTCTACATAGACGATTTTAGCTTACAAATTGCACATGTCACCTTCCATGTAGGATGCCACCTCATGATAGGTCCCACAAAGTGACAACAAATTTAGTAGGCAATAAACTTATAAAATAATTAAATAATATCAAATAACAATAATTAAATGCTAAGACTCAAAGGTTGAGACACCTTAATCCCAACATTCTCTCACTTGTTGAAGACATGTCAAGAGTCATCTGCAATCAATTGCTTAGGGCCCCAAGTCTCATGGAAATGGAACACCACCTAAACTTCTTTGTGCTCACTAGTTTCATCAATGCATTTGTAACATTCACAATGTCAACCTTCTCCAAATTCACCTTCCCACCTTCTGCAATATCATGAATAAAATGAAATTGAACATCAATGTGCTTTGTTATGACATAGAATGCAAAATTCTTTGCTAAGAAAATGCACTCTAATTATCATGTCACACCCCGTCTTGTTGTTAATGAGTTACTTTTACCTTCACGGGTAAGCAGGATGATAAATGTAATCATGATTTTGATATGTTTGATAAAGGAATGGAATACTAAAATAGGTATAAGTTATTATTGCTTTGAAGGAGTAATTATGTTTATATTGATGAAGTACAATGAGGAATACATATTGCAATATGAATATGCTATTTTTTATTAAACAAGTGGATTTCATGTGAACAACTAACTACCATTGCAAATGTGCCAAGTTCGATGCAGGTACAAGTTCAAGCCTCTGAAAGGTAGGGGAAGTATTACTCAAGAGAAGTGTTTGGTTGGGTAACCTTGAATGAAACCTAACTGAGCTTTCACACACACTCACTTCTAAGTATAGTTGAGCCAAGTCATAGTCATGGGCTATTGGTAAGTCATCCTTTAGACATGTTGTATTTGCATTAGACAGGATCATGATTTATGATAGGAGCATTCTTGGCTTGAATAATGTGATTGAATCTTGATGCTTTGAGCTTTAAAGTCAATTTGTATGTACATTAAAATTATATGTGAAGATATGTGTATATATAACAACTCGTGCATGAGAGCATAATTGTGTTTATGCATATTTATGAGTAGAAATACTTATAGGCATACTTGCACGAGTAATCGATTATATATATGTATGTATATATGTATGTATGTATGTATGCATGTATGTATGTATGTACACTAAATGTATGTGCTTGTCAATGAGGATATGAAGAAATGTGTATATGCGCTTGTATAAATGTATTAAAACATGTGTGTTTTAGCAATGGTTGATATTTGATATATGTGTATATATATATATATACGTGTATATATATACACCATTGCATCATTATTAGTATTGTGCGGAAAATGTGAATGTGAGTATGTGCATTCAATTATCGAATGGACTATTTCAATAATCTTGTGTCAAAGAATATATATATATATAAGCATTCAATGCTAAAAGATGTATATATATAATATAGGTCTATTTTAATGGATATATATAGTGCAAAGTTAATAATTATGCGCACATAAAAGCTTTGGAAGCTTTGATTATTGCAAACCATGCGATGTAAGTATAAAGTGAATATAATCATGATGTATAAACCAACATATATGCATTAAGAACGAATGACATGGAATAATTGAATGAAATTTATATCTGCATACCTATAGTGCTTTATACCAACGCATAAGTCTCTAAAAATAAGTATAAGCATGTAATAAAAGGTTGAGCATAAATAGAGGCAATGAACCCTTCATAAATACGTTGGCAAAAGCAATCAAAGGTAGTGCCTAAGCCACGTTAGGGAGAGACAGAACTTGGCGCAACATATAGGAAAATATAGCTGGCACGTAAAGTCTTATAAAGACTTAGCCAACATATTGTAGAAAAGTATTAAAGGCCGATTCATATAATATATGCTATGGTCAATCAAATGTGAAATACAACACAATATATAATAGCGCAATAATAAGTATTGAGTCGCATATATCATTTGGGATAAATTGTGAAGAAAATATATGGGACTAAAGTCTGCTATGAGAAGATAATGAAACCAAAATTAAAGTGCAACGCATTTTATGATGCAACATACCAAGTCAACAACATTATAAATGTTAAGAGGTCGAGCCATTGTTAAGTTTCGTTTAAAATGCCTTAACTAAGTCAACCGAATGATGTGCAGCCAAAATATGATAGACCATTTCCTTTGTTTAACAGCGGGCTTGAGAATAGGGAATGTGTTGTAAACTTGGCACCATATTATGAATTCTTTGATTCCTTTAGAATTATTTCAACCCTGGAAACCAATTTTCTGTATAAAGCATATGCTTTGTGAATTTTTCAAACCTGTTGTGGCAAGCATTAGAACAATTTGATGTATAGTTTTGATGACTAACTTGACAGGAGTCTGCCACCATTTTACTTGTCAGCTAAGTCGATTGTTTATGGCTAAGAAGTGGCATAGAATGAACCTTGTTTTTAGCCTTCAGAAGCTGGTTTTTGGGTATAAATATAGGATGAACTCAAATCATTTGAAAAACTTTCATATGCAACATTACGTTGCTCCATTTCTGTTGTATATTTCATTGAGGGATTCTTAAATTGCTGAGAATTATTGTGAGGAAATTTAGTGAGTGAGATGGAGAGATATTTGTTGTTGAATTGATTCTAAGAGGAGGCTAAGCTTGAGATTCAATGCATCAATTGGATTAAGTGATTAATAAGCATGAGATTCTATTCTCTTCATGTTTTATCTTTTTACTAAAAGATTGAATGCCTTATGTTTTATTTGGAAACACATTAGACTTCTTGATATAGAGTAATGATCTATTTGCTTATAGATAGGAAAAGAATCGTGAATGTTATCAATAGTATTAAATACTAGGATTGATGGAAGCATGAATAACATAAGAAAGAGATTTAGTACTCTTATATACCCTATATAGGAATTCAAATGATGTTACTATACATAGATAGTTTACACTACATGTATAATGTGAAAAGTATCAAAGTCATGAAGTGACTTGGCACTATTAGCTTATAATGCTAGGAAACCTTAGGAATGATAAGGTTTAGCTATACATCAATAGCATGAAAGAAATGATAGGATGAGTCATTGCTAATTTGTACTTGTATGATCACTTAATCATTGCTTACAACTGAACAAAACCCTAGGTCGGGAGTTACCTATGTGTGTCTAGAATTCTATTTGATTAATTATTCAAACCCTAGGATAAGAATTATCTACTAGGATTGGGATATTTACTTGATTACCCATTGGAACCAATAAGTTGAGAATAACCTACTTGGATGGGTTATGTAGTGAGCTTTTTTTAAGCACATAGGTTTAGATTAACCTACATAATCCAACTGATTGTTGATTATAGATTATATCCGGAATTAGGGTATACCAAGGTTGAGACTCGCCTATGTGGTTAAGTAGATCACTTGAGTTTATGAACAACTATTTGATTGGAGCCATAGGTGGGATTTCCTATTGAGTTAGAGTTGTTACCTAATTGGTTGTTTTATACTCTTGATATGAAGTCATATTGTTGACAAGATTCTACTCTTTGAATACCCCTTTTTACTAAGGAGATTACACTCTAGAATGGAATCGTATATTGATATGATTATTCTTCGATTGATGTCATTCATTGATAAGACTATACTCTTGATGTGAATCACTTATTGACGTGATATATTCCTAAATTGAGTCATTTATTGATGATAATTTATTCTATGATAAGATGATGCTTGTGTAGCTATACTCTAGAATATAAAGTTATTTACGAAGCTCTTGTAAATTTAGAAGTAATGAAGGAATCATAGATTATTCCTAGGATTAGATTGTCCAATGAAGGGGATAACTTATGCAAGTGAATAATAGGTAGAGATACCATTGTGTTTTGGGAAAAGGGGAATAGGTTATTTCTAAGGTTAGTGATTACATATGGTAGGAAATTTCCTAAGCATAGTATATGAATGGTCATAATCCAAACCGAGCCATGGTAGTGTATGTGAATAGGAAGACTGTCACTCGAAGTACTAGGTGAGAATACTTTGGCCACAGTAGTGTAATTTGCCACTAATTGCACTATCAATTCACTGTGTTCCTTTGATGTGTGCTAGTTCAAGATTGTAGTGGATTAAAGTTCTAGTTATGGAGGGAACAATACTAAGCTTAGATAGGCTATTGTTACAAGGTTACCAAACCAAACATTTCATCGAAGGGAAGGGCCATCTTACCATATGTGGTAGATGTGTGGGGGACCACATTTAATTATGTGGTCGTCATAAAAGTGCTTGAGTGATGCTTCTCCTCATTAGTTGGCGGTTGAGGTTTGTGGATGTTTGTGCCAATATTAGGGACAACTAGAGTGCATGTACCAGGGATTGGAGACATCTAGAATTTATGCACCAATGCGGCAACATCAAGACCAATTTGTATATCTATTTCCAAATGAAGCTCAAAAGAGCTATGTATGTATCTTGTATCCATTTATATGGAAGGATGTATTCTTGAATGATAAACTTGAGTTTATTCAATATGAAATTTATTCTATGGAAAGATTTGTGAAATTACAATGAAATGCAATGGAAGTTGGAATAGTTTTTTTTATTAGATAAGCAGGGAAGGGCCCTAATCCCATAGTTATAGTAACAGACCAAAAAGCAGCAAAGAGAGGTGGGAAACAACACCACCAACCAACCAAAAAACAACATTAGTTTTAGCAAATAGGCCAATATTTAAAGTAACCATTGTCCAATCATTATCAATCAAAAACATTAAGTTTTTACCATCATACTTCGATCTACGAAGAACATTAATTAAATCGACAGTATCCCAGGTAGTATTCCACCATAACCTATAGAGATTAACAGAACAATCCTAGATATTATAAAAAGACACAAAACTCATCAAAAAATAATAGAGCAGCAACAACAAGCCATTAAATGGCTTTCTTTAATAGGTCCCCATACTCTCCCATGAGAGTAATGTATTCACACCAGTCAGGGCCCTCTGTATCGTCCAACATCTTCAGGGTATCAGGTTTCCCCTGTTTCTTTAATTTCTTGGTAATCTTCGTTTCACTAGAAGCTACTCCAAGCATCACTCTTCTCATCAACCTGTCAGTTACTTTCATGAGAGTAACTAATGCCTTCTCCATGTCTTTGAATTGTACCTGCAAAAAAGTTAGTCTGCTTTTTAAAAACTCATTACTAAAATCCTCAACTTTATTCTCCATTCCCGAGAACCCAACATCCTACACATTCTCGACCTCAATCTTATCCTCATAAGGTTCCACTTGTTCCTCCTCTTCCATCTCTTTTTCCTCCTCCAAACCATCCCCCCCCATCTCATAGGCAGTGTCATCAAAATCCAGGTCTTTAGAGTCTTCGTCTTCCTGGGCTTCAAAATCTTCATACCCCAAGTCCTCCTTGTTACTCATTTTGTTTCTTGTCAAATTGAGTGAGTTAAAAGTGTATGCAAACTGAAAATGAAGTGCATTTCATATAAATATTCCCTATATTGCATTCAAATGTATAAACATAAGAATCAAAGAGATTACATCTTTCAATAATAGATTGTTGCATTTATACAGGTGCATACAATATTGAAAATATTTACACAAATATTGTTGAAAGAAAATCTTTATTGATTCAAGAGTTCAAATCTATCTCACACAAGCTGTGAGATATAGCTTGTCCAATGGAAATAAAGTACAATATATACACAAATGGATTGAAAGAATGAAAAATGCATATATAGGGGAATAGGCCAGTCATTGCCTGATGACTGGTCAGAGTCTGTTGTTCTACTTGGTCTTTTGCTCCAGGTTGTTTTGCGTACTTTGTAGCTCCCTGCTTCCATGTCCTGCATCTGAAAGAGTTGCAATGAGGGTTAGAGCAGATCTCTAAGCAATAACGGTCTCTACCACTACATATACATCCACCCACCAGTGTATAGATTTCCCTTTACATGCATTAAACAGGCAATAAGTTGTCCATGTCCAAAGAAAAGAGAGAAAATAAATCATCAAACCTCCAGGCATATGCATACGTTTTTTTTTTCTAACTGTTTGTTTCATGTGCAAATACAGGGAAATCAATGTTCTTGTTTTATCAAGTTTCAGCACATGGGATGAAACGTGGCTCCCACAAGGGTTGAGCCCAGCGTGCTATGTTGATTTTCTTTTAATGGTATGCTGAGATCATTCATCAAATGAATCATTCCTCAATGGTCCACACAAATAAGTAATTATCATTTATGGCAATGAACAAATGGTCATTGTAATAAGTCCTATTTAATTATTTATGAGGATCATATAGTATGAAAATAAAATGTCAATATTAAGGGAATGTAATAGGAAATCCTGAATAAGATGCAAGAAATATACAAGAATGATAGGTGATTTCTAATTCAAAATGCTTGATTGAAATAAACAAAGAACTCCAAAGTCAATATGTTTTCAAGAAGGCACGGAGTGATCATAAGCAAAATAAAGAGAAACAATAGGGCATATATGACAGCATTGTCATCAAAGCTTTAAGAAACAACTTGTTCATTTTTGTACTCATTAATCATGAAGTGAGTTGCAGTCATCTCTTTCAGGTACTTTCCCATTGACACAGTAAATAAAATTCTCATAAGATCAAAATAGTTAAATGGCATGAGAAGGTCAATATGACCAAGTGATAATCATGAGAGTTTTGCTAGCACTACGATGTTTTAACATCATGAATGAAACATTTGAAATTTAAAAAGCAACTACTACAAAATGTTAATAGATTGCTACAACTCTTAATTATACAGCGATTTTTACCAAGATATGGGCAGGTTTACACCTGTAGTAACAATTCACATGGTTTACTAGGTCATTGCATTATTTGAGGAGTTTTTTTTTTAGGAAAGTGGAAGTTTTAACAAAAGTTTTTGCAAAATACTAAAGTGCAGAACATAGTATAGATACAGTGATCATTGTCTGCAAATTCAAACTCAACATCAATGAGGAGGCAGTAGCTTTTACATAAGGTATATTGCAAAAAAATTGTAATAGAAGTGAATGTAAACACCAAAATGTTGAGGCAAGAGATGTTAAAGTCATGGTTATTTTACATGGAATCATGTAGTTTTACTTTGTTCATCAAGAGAAATTTTAGTTATTGTTTCAAGAAAGAAGCAAAGTTGTGTGCTTATAACATCCATGGAATCAGTTTTGGAGAAGGAAGAAAAATAGTTCTAAGCTAATGTTACAATGGAGGGAAACAACAATTTGAAGTGCTTATGAATCCTGTTTGAGAAGAACAAGGCATGAATAAACAAACTCAAAAGAGGCAGAATACAATCATGATATATGTTTGTTTTGGGACAGTCCCTATTATATGGAGTATAGGGATAAAATAGCTATTGCAGAGATGGTATGATTGGTGATCTTCATCTCCTCCTATTACTAGCTCTTGTCATAATGCATCAACAAGAAGATGTTGAGGAAAAATGGCAGGGTTCAAGCTTTGCAAAAACAGAACGCGGTGACAAGGGGTGCAATGTTTTCCACAATCATAGCATGGGGGTTATGACATTTTCCATGAGGAAAATGTGGACAATATGAGAGATTGGCCTAAGACTTCAATTAATCAATGACAGTTCTTAAACCTCAAAAGCTATAGAAAGCAACAACCAGCAAACACTTAGTTACTAGATGAAGAAAATTCATATATTGTCTCCTATTCTTTCGTTTCTACCTAGAAAGCGTAGTACAAAAGCAATTTTGAGTGAGGGAATCCTGCAGGTTTCCATATTCAAATCCTTGTAGTAGGGCAATACAATAGCCACAGTAATATTTATATGAAATAGAGCAAAGTTTTGGCTATCATAAATTATTCAAGGCTAAATAGGAGAAACCCGCTTAAGCTTCTTAAAGTAATCTGTGCTCTTTCACAATGCAAACCAAAATAGTGGAGTAATAGTGGTTTCTAAAGCCATTTCAAAGAGAGATCACCATATATCTATAGAAAATCACAAAGAAAACCGTGGGTTTTTTCTAAATAAACTTCCAAGCTTTCAAGTAAAGCCACAGTGCAATAACAATGATTTTAAAATTTTTTAAAGGGCTAATGGAGCTTGGTTCGAACTATATTTCAACAAAAAGAGCTATCAAATTTGCAGAAAAATAGCTTAAGAATGCTCACCTTGCTATGGCATGCCTAAAAATCTAGGATAAAGACACTGACATGAGAAAATCTGCCATGTTTTCTCCAAAAAAACTCACAAAGAGATCTCTCACATAGCTTCAAACCCCAGGTCGGTGACATAATTCCTTGAGAAGCTTCTACATTTTGCAAAATGAAAAATGAAAAGAAGTTTCGGGTTTTGTTTTAGGGTTTCTAACCCTATTTCCACCGCCTTAGCTAAATTGAATTTTGGTGGCATTTTATTCAAAATGTGTTATGACTAATCAAAACCGTGGCCCTTGTATATTTGCCAATTTTTGCTAAATGTTACCTACACTTATGCATTCGACCTAGTAAGTCCTTTTGGATTTAGGTACTTTGAATATAGAGTTTTTTGTGGAAGATAAATGCCACCTTGCATTGTATTTTTTTTGTTTTGCATTCATATTTATGTGTAACAAATGGAATTAAGGTGTTTTATAAGCCTTTATTCCTTATTGTTATGTTTTTAAATGCAAACAGTGAGGTGATCAATTTAGGAGAAATTATAGGATTTTGTTTTGACTTGTCATCACTTTGTTGAGGGTTTTTAGGCATTGTTCCTCTTTTGGTGGCTTTTGAGGAGAGAACAAAATAGAGGGAATATAGGGGAAGTTTTCAGTTTGGAGACATGTTCCCACATTTTTAGGAGTATTTAATGCACTTTGTTGGTTTCTTTGCTTACCTTGAGTTTTGGTTTGACCAAAACCTTATTCCTCACGTGTTGGAGGTGATATTGGAGGAATCTAGAACCTTTATTCTAGGCTTTTCTAGGGTCTCCGACCCAAGGTGGTTACTAGCTCCTACTTTGGTGCAACCACTTGGGTTGTGATATATTCACTTTGTAACTCATTTTTTAGTTCAGTTCAAATTGGTAGATTTTATGGGAGATAGTTTTCATCACAGATTTTCTCAGCTTTTCCTCTGTAACTCATTCAATCATGCAAACTGTGAGTACCTTTGAAGTTTAATAGCATTGATACACTTTTACCTTCTCATCACTTGTTCTTCTTGTGTACATGTCATTGAGATTGATTAATATACTTGTGAAAATTTGTGCTTTTCCCTATTTTTTTGTTTCATCAAAAGTACCTGCTTTGCAAGAAAGTATCAGTTTACAGGTTATGAGTTGTGTGAGCAATGCAAGGATTCAAGTTATGAAATGTGTTCTTTTTCTTTCTTGAGTCTAGTATAAGCACTTTCTCATAAAACACTTATGTAATTGATATACAAAGATGAGTTGTGTAAATTTTCTATCAATCTATTAACTGAAAGTGCAACAAAATCAAGTTTGCATGCTTTTAGTCAGTTTGGGTATTTCACCATAGGATTAGAGTTTTAGTTTCATTTTAGTATTGCAATTTTCTTACTATTTCCTCAGAAAGACAAGTAGTTTTAGGTTAAAACAATAAGAGCCAGCTTTCTCTAGAGGTACTTTTCTATCATAGGGTCACCCACGGCCCTAGAAAAGTTCCCATGTT